>QFDD01000094.1:0-81097 GCA_006871305.1 Vachellia collinsii | reverse complement strand
CAAGAGAAGCATAGAATGGAGATGGAAGAATCCCTTTACATATATTTGGTTTAATAAGAAGTTTAATGGTTTATTTTGATATAATTCTGAATGACTTAGATGGGTATGTATATATGATTGTATAAAATATGTATACATTAATCCGAGACAGAAGGTAGACATGAGGAGAATGGTTTATGAAGGAAAAGCTGTTTTTAAGCTGCCAATAAAGAGTAATGAACCCAGGATCAAACCTGGCACGTTAGAAAAAAATTAAAGGTTATTATAAAAAAATAATTCAAAATTTTTCAGATAAGCCCAATCTGAGGAAAGTAGGTAAAAGACTGTTTTACATAAACAGAATTTATACGCTTAGAATAGCTGCGCCTAATAATTAAGAAGTCTAGATTGGGCTGAGTAATGTAAAGGGGTGTGACAATTTAGTTGGTATCAGAGCCAGTCCTCCGGTCGGTGTGTCAGCGAGGACGCTGAGCCCCTATGGGGGGGGTGGATGTCAAGTCCCACATCGGTTGGGGAGGTGAACGAAGCACGCCTTATAAGGGTGCAGATACCTTCCCCTTGTAGACGCGTTTTCTGGCGATGGGAAGATGGTCAGAGAAACAAAACCCTGCTCTGCTCGCAACAGGGACAATATCTCCGAGGGAGGTCGCTGGGCTGTTACACTAAGCATGATGGTTTCGATCCGAAGAGATCAGAGGAGAAAAATGTCAGATTAGCAGCTGCTCCCTGATGCAAATCCAACTAACCAACCTGCTAATCCTTTGGAGCCTCATCAACCTCAACCTCATGAAGAAGATCTGGTTGACTAGTTCTACCTTGATCACCTTCACCATGAGGAAGAGGAACCCCAACCTCCAGTAACACCAAGCCCCTCTCTTCAAGGTGAGGATCGAAGAAGAGGCTAGGGAAAAAAAGGCCTGCAGTGGACTCATCTTTTGTCAAACAAAAGGATAGGAAAGCGACATCCTCAGAGCATCCTACCAAGTAGCAGGCATGAAGATTTTAGTAACTTTTTAGGATTCTCTATTTTTTTTTTGTTCATCAAAGGTCTTGGCTGTTAGACTACTATTAGTCCTATTAGTTGTCGTTAAAAAATTATGAATAAAGACTTAGCTTGTTCCTCTTTGGTAGTCCTCTCTCTATACATAAAGATATACCTTTGCCTGAATTTCTATCCAGAAAAATGTTTCAAAATTTAAAGAATATCAATCAAGGTTAAAAACATATCGTCGTCAGTTATAAAAAATAACTGACGTCTATGAAAAAGGAATATTAACTAAAGACTAAAGCTGTCAGTTATAATGTATGACCAACGACAATATACAATAACATTATATTATAAATCAAAATATTTTTTATTAACTAAAGGCATCAGTTATATTGTATAACCGACGACACTAGTCGACAACATTATATTATAAAACAAAATATTTTATTCTCTTTTTTTTTTCAAAATGTAAATATCATGATACATGGTATAAGCAATGTATTATTTAAGAATAAAATTTTAACAAATTTTATAATAAATAAATTAAATTAAATTTACCTGAGGAAAATAAAATAATAACGTTGTCAATCCTATAAAATGATAATATGGTTTAAAATTATATCAATTAATAAATATTTTTCTCAAAAATCATTTTTTATCAGTCATTATTTCAAAGATGCATGGAAAAATATGCAATTTAACAAATAATTAAATTTTTTTCTATAAAAAAATAATGGAAGCTTATAAAATGAAAGATATTTTTATAATTATAGATACCAAATATATTATACATCAAAATTACACAAGCATTATTTGGAGAATGAACTAGTACAGGGAAATAAGTATGCAATACATGTGACTAACAGTTCTGTGTGTAATAAATGATTCCATGTCGGAAGAAGATGTAATCAATGGATGTATTTGAGAAGATCCAGGTTCATTATGTTCACTACCATCATTGTCGTCATCATCATCAAAATTATCTTTTGATTCATGCTGTAAGAAATCATTATCATTAAGAGATTTTCTTCCGATGAAATTACTTATAGCCATCATCGCACACACAATTTTAACCTAAATTGGAAAGTCATAGCTACTCATTTTCTATAAGATTCTAAACTTATTCTTGGAAACTCCAAAAGTCCTTTCTAGTGCTCCTTAGACTAGAATGCAAATAATTGAACTTCTCATTGTCATTTTGAAGCCTCGATGATCTTTGAAAATTAGGGAGATGGTAGAGTTCATATAAGTTGGACTAAGGTAGCCAAACAGTGTTGGATAACCATCATCCACCAAGTAATATTTATCTGTATGGAATACATAGTTTATATTAATCATTGTTTTAATAGAATTTAAAAAAAAGCATATATAGCAATTATAAACATACCTCTAGGTGGATGAGGAAAGTTCATGGAAGCAATTGTGAGTGCATGATCAAATATGTGCGCATCATGTGCACTACCTTCCCATCGAACCAATACAAACGTAAAGCACATGTCCCAATCACGAACAGCCATTACATTAGTGATTCTTTTTCTTCCCACATATTTTATTTTTTCTGATGCTCTGACAACACATAGGATGTGTGTGCCATCAATTACTCTAATAGCATTTTTAAAAAAAAGGCCAATAGCGATTAATGTGGCAGATTTTTGTATGAACATTTTCAAATGTTGGATCCTGCAGTTTGATAATCGACACTACAAGCCTACAACATGCCAGCAAGACATTATGAAAATGTGCATGTGAATTGTCTCAACTGAGTGCTGGAATCTTTCTTGTTGCATCCTACTCCCTTGCGCATGTCCAATAGTTTGTAAGAAAATTGCAACCATTCCATGTATCCCCATGTCTTTGGTTTCTCTCAAACCATGATGTTGTAATTCAATGCAAAGTGAACAAAACACATGCTTCTCCATCTTAAACATTTCGTAGCATTTTATGGGATAACCCTCTAAGACATCATTGACCCATGCATGACCTGTATAATCATTGGTGCGTCGTGGTTCTTTACACAGATACAATCCAGCATATGCACCAACAATTGCAGCAACACGTAAAAATATCTTTTGTTGTCACCTGTCAAACTCTTCAATACGTGTATCTTCATTGTCCATAGTTGTTTACTTTCTACCTGTTGACATACACATTAACCCATGAACCTATATTTGAACTATAAAACATTTTAAATTGTAAAATCATGCACACATACTAGTAATGTCATTCGTAATAGAAGGGAAGACATATATAATAGTCATACATGTCCATCAAATAAATTTATCTTCGGATTTAATTGCTACAACAAATAGTCAATTGAAAAACTATTTATTAGGTCCATAACATTGACGCCTCAGATAAAACAGAAGTGTGTCCTTCATATGCTTCAAACCCATATACGCTTCCCTCACAGTGTATAGAACTCAACATCACAGACAACTTCATCAAGTTGATTACGATGAGCCAAGAAGACACGAATTGAGACATCATAAGCATATGCATCTACTGCCATCTTATCAGTAGCATGTGCTTCCTCCACTATCCTTGCAGCACTTGCTTCCTCTGTCATCATTGCAGTTGCATCGACCATAGCAGCAGGGGCCGGCACTTTCTTCTTCATCATGACATCTCTTCTCCTCACCCTTAACAAGCTAATTATAGTTTTGCTGCCACTAGTGATTCTATCTCCAATGCTTGTTCTCCTCAGTCCACTGCCTCCACTACTTGCCTTGAAAGTCACAGAATTAAGCTTCACACTCAAGCCAATTGCTACCCCCAATATTTCGTCATTATCTTCAAACCCTTCTTCCAAATCAACTTGAGGCGTTACATCAGTTAGAAGTGATGAACTTGATGGCACCCACTGATGTAGTACTGTTGCTGCCACATTTCAAAACAATTGGGTTAATTCATCTTGGAACTAGAGTTCCCTCAACTTGAATTTATAGTAACCTGGGATTTCCTAAACATTCAATACCAATAAATTAGTTACATAATATAGAAAAGCTAGTACATAGGATATGAATATTTAACATCACAAAAGTTAATTGCTAACCAATATTTTCCTCTTCCACCACTCTTCAATGGCATTAACAGTCTTCCTCTCAGGATCCTATCCCATGCCAGTCTCCCAAAGCAGCCTTTGCCACACCTGCCAATCCTTTCGTAGGGTATCATATTTGTTTGTCAACTATAGCCTAGAGTACTGATAGAACCTAATATTTACATGGCTTTCTTGAGTATTTCATGGTCTTTTGTAACACTTTTACCCTCATTTTATATGCATTTATATCCTTTCTCGATTACTTTGACTATGCATTGTATTTTGCTAATAAAAGGGTAAAAAGAAGTCATTTACCTCATCCAATTATAATTGCCTTATCTTTAATCTCTTTAGTTTTATTTGTAGGCATTTGGAGGAGATTTAAAAAATCAAGATGAAGCATTAAAGGAGCGACAAGTCTATTTAAAGCTAAAAATGACCTTGGAAGTGCCTCTGTGTCCCCAGGTTGTGACCTTAATTCTCAGGTTACAACCTGATGTTCCCAGGTCGCGACCTAAATTCTTAGGTTGGGACCTGAAGTTCCCAGGTCGAGACCTGAAGTTCTCAGGTTGAGACCTGGAGGTATTTTCAGTAAAACTGAGCTCTTTGGATGTTCCAAGTTGCGACTTCACTTACTCAGGTAGCAACCTGAGCCCATATAAGTGAAACCATGTATTTTGGATTAGGTCATTCTCCATCTACACATAAGGGGGGCAGCCACCATGACCTAGATATGTCTCCACTCTGCAGATTTGCAGAGGATAGCCTCCAGCATTGCTCTCTCAACCTCCCAACTTCTCCCTTCATTCATCTTCCATTTTCCACCATTTTTCCATCTTCTTCCACCATTCCAAACCGATCAAACCTTCGCCATCACCTTCTTCTTCACATTTCCATCCCATTTTCACTCATCTCATGGCAGAAAGTACATGTGGTTGCAGCTGCGTTTCTGGAGCAATGAGAGACTAAATCTTAAGCCTCTTGAAAGCTTGAGTTCATGGGCACATTAGGGGAGTTTTTCTTAGTCTTAATCTATGTTTGAACTTGTTGGTTATTTCTAGATTTAGGAATTCCTACTACCATGTAAACCTTAATGATAGATTTGTGATTTTGTGATTGGACTATGTATTAGGATTGGATGGTGTGTTTATGCTGAATTACATATATGCATGGCAGTTGTGATTAATCCATTATGTTTAATTAATTGTCAATGATTGTTGGTAGTTAATGTGTGTGCTTGGATTCTTTGGTTGTTGATTTACAATAATTGGTGCATTTGCATCATCCATTCAATTGCACTCTAAGTGGTTTTAAACAATGTTTTAAGATGTGGTAATTAACTTGGATCCAAGTGAGTTTTCATTAATTAAAGCATTGGACCAAAGTGATTGCTTGAGGTTTTTATCTAGACTTAGAGAGTTATAAACTTCCAAATCATTTTTGAGAGCAATGATAGCTGAGTTCTCATCATCAAGGGTCTATCCTACCATACATCCCTTTTAATCCAAAACATATCTTCATTAATTGAAAACACCAAAAGGATTTACTTCCTGCATTGTTATGTTTTTGCACCACTGTCTTTACAAATTAAAACCCCCCCTTTTACCCAAGTTCAACATGTTTTTTATAACCAATTTAGATTATGATAACCAATAAACTGCTCCTTGAGAAAAACCGGAAGGTGACAAAACTGTGTCCGATCAAGTACACTTTTGTAGTTTTTGCAGTGAAGGCATCGGCAATTTGGTTCCATCCAAGCTTGGTGAAGCTATTAGATTTTCTTTTTCCAGAATTAACTTGTTTGATACACAAGTCAATGAACACCTTTGTGGTGGTCATATCCCATGAAGCTTTCTCATTACTCATTATGATATACAACAAATACAACACTTAATACTAACCGTAACAAGAATATAAACGTCAAAAATATCTTTTCTTCCACTAATCATACATCATATTGATAAGACATTAGTTTAAGTATTAGCAATTCTGGCTAAAAAGAAAAAGAATTAGCAACATGCTTATATACAACTTATTCCTGGTTAATAGCTCAGACACAAAACAACTCTAAACATGCAAATAGAAAACAGGAACATAGAGAAAGTTTCAAAATACAGCAAACAAAATATGGACAACCTTTTTCCTTATTGCCCCCTTCTTGGCCATTTATAACCTTTAAAAGCTACTTAATTAGTTATTATTAGAATTCGTAAAATATATGATAGTACCTGGTATTTTAATTTTTTGGAGTTTGACAAGTCAAATAAACTCCATCAGACACTTCGTCTTCAAAGTACCCTCTCAGAAACTGTAAAAAATTAATATTGCTGTCTAATCTAAATAATTGAATCAGCATGGTCTTTCAGTTAATAATGAGAAATATACAAGCCCCACATTCAAAGCATGTGGGGATTTTCTTTCATTTCTAGTTTTAGACATTAGATAGAGCTTTAAATTTAATTAGTCTACTTGTGGAGGGATCTTTTAAGTGATATAAACTATTACATACTAATTAGTACAATTCTTTTCAGTTGTTAGTATCTAATTAAGTTAATTTAAGTGATATAAACATGTTAGATACAGAGACGTAACACTGCTTAAGACTCTGTAACGTAGCCTACAAAATATACACTCCTCACTGGAAAACTAGGAAGTTTTAAAATATTGCAAATAGATAACCCAAACAAACAATAACTAGCTCTATTTTGGGAAAACAAAATTGCAAACTCAAATCTGAAGCACTAGCAAACCAAAGCAACAAAGTAACTAGAGTAGGCGAAATGCAAGGGTGAAGGAAGAAAATAATAATATTTGATGCAATCCTACAGGACGCATCAAAATCAAATAAGCCTTTTGAAATTTCAAGAGAACAAATTGCAAGAGCAAGGGCCAAGAGAAGTCAAGAAACATTGAATGGGCTTGTGCAAGAGATTTTAACAAAGCAAATTGTATTTGGAGCAACAAATGAGAATGAGACTCCAAGGACATCATTAATTTGATTTGGGTTGAAAATGGACCTGTAGATCATATTTTGGGCATGGAGGCTTTAAATTAAAGGGCTTGGACCATGGGCTACACATAGGAGGACTCATTTGGGCCTAAATAATCACACTTTGGGCCTAAATTACTTATTATCTTTTGTTTATTTCTTTTATGCGAAAATTTGTAATTTGAATTAGATAGGATTGGATAGAAGATATTCTTTTGAATATCCTTATCCTTAGATTTTAGGATAGATATCAGTTTTTGATTTGAATTTTATCTTTTTAGATTTTAGATTGAATTTTATCTTTTTTTAGGATATGATTTCAGAATGTAATCTCTATAAATACATTGTACTCCTCATTCTTGAAACAAGACTATCAGATCATATTATGTTTTTGAGTTAAAGAATTGCATTCTTGCAACTTTAAACTTGAGAGTGGATTTCTCTTAAGGGCTCTTCATTGAACTAACAGACTTATCAAGTCTTGATCTTCCTTGTGGCGTCTTCCAACACTTAGGTTCCTTGTTCTTTCGTGTTCAAATGGATCATTAACCTTTGTTTAGCATTCTTGGGGTGCGTATATTTCAGATTGGCTGTGGGTTCTTGGGATCTTTCCCTTTGGGTTCGCACCAATATTGAAGAGAAGATAGATGAGACTACTTATCAGGAGGGAAGATGACACAAAAACCACCACACCTCCAACTTACCAATATTCCGAGAAGATGAAGCTAACAAGCCAAGGAGTAATGGATCTAAGAACCGAAAGCAGGCACTGTTGTCTACTTGAAGTTGATGAGAAACTTACCAGGGAGTGCACTCCATTAAGGGAAGATGATAAGCAAGGAAGGCGAGGCTGTGATGTCGAGTTGGGAAAAAGAGGAGAAAGCAAAAGGGATCCGGTGTGTCATTTATGAAGTCATACACACACACACACCCAGCAATGAAACAAGTAATAAAAAGGTACGGATAGGAAATATATATTTTAGTTGTTGGTTATAATAATAAGCAATGTCTTTAACATTTATGCATAACTATAATCGTCGGTTAAATTAATATAATGGCGACTAATATCGAATACTAAATTTTAAGCGTTGGTTAAAAGTAACCGACGACTTAAATTCAACAACTTAAATTAACATTTATTATGCTTTCTAAAGCTGAACAATTATAGCGTCGGTTGTTTTTATAAACCGATGATGTATATTTGAATGTTTCAATTTAGGCATTAGTTATTGTTAATAATCGATGACAAATTATTTTGCAACTTCATTTTTATTACGAAAATACCACCACCCCTCTTATGATGTTAGTTTATTGTTTAACCAACGTTGAATGGCAACATTAATGCACGTTTTTCTAGTAGTGGTAATGGCTGGAATCGTGGGCCTTTTCTTGGTTTTCGAGGCAATTGGTGATGATTTTTTTTTTCTGGAAAACATCCTGAGCTTGAAGACTCCTTTGTGGCTATCTCAGCTGTGAGTTTCTTGCACAAAGTAACAGAAAATAGACGTTGGGTTGGTGGTTTCTTGATAATCCACCCGACGATAATAACCCAATCAATGATAGGTGCCGATATTTCTTGGGCTCTTCTTGTTTTTTAGGCCCAGATGGTGGTAATTTTCCTCAAATGAACTTGAGCTCTCATACCATGTTGAGTGGCAAAAGAAGCTAAATAATTATTGTACATCGAATAGTGGGGGAAAAATTACATTTACCTGATAGTCAGCCCTTAAACATATATAGCTACAACATACACTATTTGTTACAGACATAATGGGCCTAATATCTAAGCCCAATTTCTTACAATATTAACCAATTTAACAAATTAATATCACTATTATATCTCCAACAATCCCTTATATGTTTTAGAATCATCCTTTTCTCTCTATATATAGGGCAAACATCAAGAGCTCACTATATTCCTTGCAACAGCATCAATGTCGTCATCTGTGGAGAATATAACGGTGGTGAGCAGCGATGGTGACGAGTTGAAGATGACCATTGGTGCTACCATGCATTCGGAGCTGCTCAAGTGTATGCTGATTGATGATGATCTCAACATCGAGAAAACCCCGATGCCAATTATGAAAATAGAAACATTGGTAAAGGTGATTGAGTACTATGAAAAGCACGTTGATCATGAGGTTACCGCCGGTTTCGTAGGCTGAGTGTCTGGATCTGACACATAAGAGCTAAAGAGATGGGACGCAAAGTTCATGAAGGTGGATGTGGATGATATGTTGTTTCATATAGTAATGGCTTCAAACTATTTAAAAATCGAAGGCTTGTTTGATTTGGCTTGTCAAACAGGGTTGATTTGATGAAGGGGAAGACTACCAAAGAGATTCAAAGTATCTTCCATTTGAAGAACTAGAATTTACTCCCCCACATGATGTGCGGATGGATTTCACTTCATTGCATCACAAAAAGATATTACATCCTAATCAATGTCAATACAATGTATATATAGAACTAGTTCCAGCACCATGTTATAACAAAGTTAACCTTTAATGGTGTAACAAAAAAATGTTAACATTTAAAGACAAATCAACAACTATGGACTCTATCGCTCAATAACCAAATGGCATGCAATTTCATTGAAAGCATTTTGAACACCATTTAGATCTGCAGACTTCAAATTGTATCCCTTAAATAAGATTTCCCTACGACCATTTACGTTCATTCTGATATCCGACAACTTTAACAATTAACATTGCATCATTGAACTTACATAGAACACATATAATTGATCGTGGGTAAAAACCAGATCAGGAAGATATAAATCCACATAAAATAATGATTATTTGTGGCTTTTATTCACGATCATAGCAAATGAAAGAGGAATTGAAAATTGTCTTCTCATGCATGTAGAAAGGCAAACGACTATTAGAAGAATTCATACCCATGTGATGAATTATAACATTCTGCTTTGACTTTGATCCATTCAATATTGTAGTTACGGTGAAATTAATTTTTATGGTATTTGATTAATCAACTAAAGAAGTCAACTTTATAATCTACAACCACTTGACTTTTTCTATTTAATTTAAACAATTTTTTTGATACATTTCATTCATTTAAATGATACCAATTCAATTAGGAGTGAAAAGTTATATATATGGAGGAAGATTGATTAGAAGTATTGTAGGTTTGATACATTTATTTCATTTAAATACTTTTGATGATACATTTCTTTCACATGAATACTACTGATTTAATTAGAATACATAAACTTTGGAATTCACACCAATTTCATTACATGCCTGCATTAAACTTATGCAATCATAATACTTAAATAACTAAACATTTTCAATTGCCCGAATTTTATAATTGAAATGCATATAACTTACTAGCAGATTTTTTAACGTTGAAGTTTACATGTGGGCCTTGAAAAATGAAAACCGGCACCACTCATTCTCAAATGATATATGCAGGGTCATAAACATAGGTAAACTCTTAATGCAAACATTGAAGTTATGAAATTTGAATGAAAATACTGCAGCATGCATTTCGGTTCAGGAAAAACATCAATTAATATTTAAGACTACCAAAGAGATTCGAAGCATCTTCCATTTGAAGAATGACTTCACTCCTGAAGAACAAGAGTGACTTCGTGCTCAACATCTTAATTGCTCCTTTGATTAATCAACTCTTCAAACTTGTTCTGTTGTGTGTTTCTTGTTTTCTAACAGGGGTGTGTTTTGTGTTTTGATTTTTCTTAATTCACAGTTCTGAATTTTCAATAATAAATTTATATACATCTATCTGTTTTTAATAAATTTGATTAGTATTATATCATATGAAATTTTTATTCAATTGTTTTAATATTATTAGCTTTTGTACGTGTGAGTTTAACACTTCAATTTGTTTGTATCAAGGTTTGAGTTTTTATTGATATATATACCATTTATTGAAATTAGAAAAATCCATCAGTATAACAATAAACCGTATTCAACTGTTTTAATATACTGATATTTAAAAATTTGTCAAATGGAAATTAATGTTTCTAAAAATTAATTGTTAGTGAAATATAAGGTTTAATCAATAAATATTATATTTTATGAAACTAATTTGTTTTCAGAAAAATTTTTATTTGAAGGAAAAAAGAATGCATTTAAGCTTATATAATCTATTTTTAATGAAATTATAATAAATAAAATCTAATGATAAAAGCTTAAAAACTTTAGTAACAAGAATTTGTAACAGATAAATCATGAATAAATGATGGGCTATAGATTTGGATAGTGTTCATGTATACACTTCATTTTATATTAGAGACCAACTATGAACCACTTTAACGCCTTTCAATGCTTAAAATTAGCTAATCAAGTGAAATTTTAAAACTTTGTAAATATTACTGTTCATTGGTATTGTTTACTTGGTAAATTCCATATTTTTGGCCAACTTTAAAAATTTATAACTAATTCTAGAAAAATTGGAATTGATTGGTTCAAGTATTTAAATGAAGCCTATTAAGTTCCCTACAGGATAAAAATATCAGTTTATCCAATTTTGTGACCCATTAATCTAGAATGATTCGTGAAAAAGTACTGTTCATTTGGTCATTTTTCAATTTTACAGATTTTTCTTCTAACTTTGGACAATTATAACTTTCTGTACAAAATTCCAATCAAGCAAACTTTGACCCATTTTAAATTTTGCCCTGCGTACTATTCTTATGAAAAATTTTACAGAAATTAGACATCATTTACTATATCCCATCATTACCTCAACTTAGTGCATCATTAAAGGTGCTGGACCCTTTTGTCTCCTTTTAGCATGCTCCTTTCTTAATTTTTCATGCATGCTTTTCTTCAACACAATTCTCTAACTTTTCTAACATGTTCATGTACTACTAACCATACACCTCAAAATTGTTGATGTTTAACATATATAATTTCAAAATCCAACATACATCATATAGGTAACATAAATAACTTCTCCTGCAACTTGGAAACATTTAAGTTTCTTCATGCATCCTCCCACTTGCTTTTGTCTTTATTGTAACATTGGCCTAAAAAATGTTAAATTTGGGAGAGTGAGATTTCAAAGAAATCTCTATAGCAAAATCACTATAAAAAACATTAATATGCATTATTATCATACAACTACAAGCTAGCCATGAATGCATGAACATATATATTGTCAATACTTAAAATTTAAGATGCAACTAATCATAACATTGCATAAAAACACAAATAGCACATATTAAACAAAACAAACATGGCAACATTCATCAACAACAACCATGTACAATATTAATGAGAAGGAAAATAACTTTGCTACCTTCGTTCTTTAAATTTTCTTTGACTTTGGACTTGAACTTATGAACTTCCGCCTTACTTGTCACAATCTTTCCTTTTCAATTTCACTTCCTACATATAATATAATGCTATTGACATTAATAATAAGCTAATAGCAAGCATCAAAACATATTAAAACTTGCCAAAACTCTTCTTGTACCTTAAGGGCCCTAAAACCCTTAATTTTGCCAAAACTTATTCCAATACTTTTAAAATTATTTTCTCGCTTATATCCTACACAATTTTTCATTCTAAACTCATTGGAAGCATCAAAATCACACCACTTCTCACTGTTCTGTACCTGGGCGAAATATGCACACAATTTTCCAATAATGAAATTTTTCAACTTCAATCTTCATGCATGCATAATTACATTCATATCTCATTTTCCCATCATTAAGCATCACAAAATCATTCCTACCCTTGCATCAACAGTTTTGGCCAGCAGCAATGAACAGTAACCTCATGACAAAAATTCATATATTCATCCAAATAACACAAAACAACCATCACTAGATTCCAAATCATGCATAGATTGATTTCCTAGCAATAGTTTCTTCTAAATCCCTCTCTTACTCACTTTATTTCTCAAAAATCATATAGTTCCAGCAGCAATATCTCATCATAAATCATAAAACTAAACCAATAGAATTGGAGAGGAGTGTTAGAAATCAAGAGCTAGAGAGGATTTTGCACCAAAACTCAAGCTTACCTTTGATCTTGGTGGATTTTTGCTTGGAATCTCTTCCCTTTTTGCTTGCTCTCTCTCACACCATCTCCTCTCCTTCTTGCTGCAGTTTTGGCCGACCTAAATGGCCTCTTGGAGCTTCAAGAAGTGTCCTCCAACACTTTAAAAAAAATCTGCATTTAAGTGTCTTGATATGCGAAACCCGATTGGACTAATAAAGTAACTTTACTATGAGATAATCTACCACATGGTTAAAATATCTTTTATACTTTTAATCTTTGCATTAAAGAATGATGTGGAAAAATCTCAATCCTCCAATCTGCTTCATGTAGATAAAGTTACTTTAGCTATTCATTAAGCTGCTTTATTGAGCTGAAATTACTTTTTGGAAATTTTCTAATCATTGGACTTGTATAGAGTCATTAAAAATTTTCAAAAATTCATATAATACCTTCATGATTTTTCTTTGTTAATTCTACTTCCAGAATTGTCTCTAATTAATTTTTGAAAAAAACCAAATTTCGGGATTTTTTTCAGGCCTTTTTCTTTCAATTACTGGAAATAGCCTTTGACTTTCTCTTAGAAATAATTTTATGAATTACTAAAATTTCCAAATTATTTTTCCTTCTTCTAAAATCAAATATTTGAGGTTTTTGGATATTTTAAATATTATTTATAATTAATTATTTACTAAATATCTAAATATTAAATAACCTTTAAAATTCCCGTAAAGGTTATTCTTGTCATTCTGACTTGGATCGGACTTCAATTAATGATAATTGAATTTTTTTTCTCTATCCTTTGGGACTCTACAACATTTTCTGATATTTTGTTCAAACTTTGACCGAAATGCCCTTTGACTTTTTCTTAATTATCAAAAGCCCTCAAATTTCATAAATGGCAATTTGATTCTCGAATTTCAAATTTTCACTTGAGTCCCATCTTAAATTACACTTTTGTCCTTTACTTTTTCAAAATGACCATTTTACCCTTACTTTTTTTACACTAACCTTTAATCACTCTTTAGATACTGTTTAACCTTTATATCCAGTTATCGAAAACATGAATATTATAGTTTATATATTAATTAGCTAGTTATAATTAGTTTAAACCAATTTTGAATCAATCACTAAATCTTCATTTTTTATCCTTAAAGCAAAACTGATTTTTAAATTACAAAATTGTCGGAAAGAGAATCCAGACCACATAATTGCAAAGACTTACGTTAAGTCATAGTCTACTTATATTATTATAATAAAAAATAGATTGATAAACTAGAATAAGTAAATTTATAGTTTAAGAAAAATAAAAAAATATAAATTATATGAGTATCATGTTTAGTTATAATTTAAAAAATACTTATTACGCTACAAAAAAACATTCAATTTCCAACAGAATTAATCATGAAATTTCGTTGGTAATCAGTCAGAAATTCTGACGGAAAAATTTCTAACAGAAATTTTCCATGGCAAATTAGCCACGGAATTTGCCACTGAAAAATATTCCCTGGCAATTTTGGACGGAATTTCCAATGGAAATTTTCCGTGGTAAAATTAGCCATGGAATTTGTCACGGAAAAATATTCCGTGGGAATTTCCAACGAAAATTTTCAGTGACAAATTTAATTATTATTTAATTCTTATTAATTAGTTATTAATTATTAATTTAAATTTCTTATTTAGTATTCTTATTTATTTATTATTTATTATTAAATTTCAATTAATATATTAATTAAAATGAATATTAAATATGAAAATATTAGAAATAATATTTATTTTATTCTTAATAATTTTATATTAAAATCAATATTTTTAAAATAATAAAAATTATGAAATTTAAAATCATATAAATATATAAATATTATTGTCCAATCAATAATATATTATATATAAAATGAAATGAAAATATATAAAATAATAAACACATAAATTAAAATTATCATTTAATTTATTTTTAGTTTTTAATAATATTGTATATATTAAATATATGTGTGTGTGTGTATAATTATAAATGGAAATAATTTATTATGTAGTAGAATATAACATATATTTAAATATGTGTTTAGATGACACAAGATCGTCGCAGCTCAACTAGCAAAGGATCACGCACTTGCATAGGTGGTCGAGAGTTCGAATCCTGGAGGAGGCAAAATTGCAAATTTATCATGTGGCGACACGTGGCGGCTTGCGGAGGTAACATGTGACATTATTATTTATTTAAAAAAACAAAAGAAATTTGCCATGGAATTTTCCGTGACAAAATTTTCAACAGAATATTCCGTGACAAAATTTTCAACAGAATATTCCGTAGGAAATTCTGTTGGTAACCAATTTGTGACGGTGAATTTAGCGATGAAACAAATTCCGTCGGTAATTCATTCTGTGGCAAACTAAAATTCCGTCGGTAATTTCATGGCAAATTCCGTAGCTAATTTCATGTTTTTTTGTAGTGTTATTTAATCATTTTCAAATTTTGTTATGTCTACCACCTATCCTCCAAAATATAATATATATCTTACCTAGATTAGATTGTGTTGAAACTATAAATAATAATATGGTTAAAGAAAGTACTATGCACTTTTAGTTCTTTAATCTTAATGTTGTTAGTTGAATTTAATAGAAAATGTTTATTCATCAAATTTAAACATGCTTAAATTTTAATTATTTAATATAATATTTTTTATATTATGAAATTTAATTCTTTAATATAATCATTAGACTACAAAATCATCATTTAAATTTAATAATCCAACATTTTTTATTAAATTAAACTAATAGTATTAAGATTAAAGGGTAAAAATCCACTTTTAAACTTAGTGAGACTAAACTAAAACTTATGTTTTAACCTAATAATAAGATTGTGAATATTAAGATTTGAATATCCGTTAAAAAAAAATGTTCATGTACCCAATAATATCTCAGTGAGTTAGCTCCGATAAAGAATGTCAATGACAATGACAGGTCTTAGCCAAAGTCGTTTTGCGTAAATCAAGAGCCTTCTTGATCTAACGTGCTGAAATGTGACCGAAGGAAGAACAGGAAAATATATTGTTTGTCAGTTTTCTTTCATCATACTTTTTGGTTGCCAAACTATGATGATTCATCCCTTATTATCTGAGAAATTTGATCATTTGATGAGTATGGTAAATATTAAGTTGAATTGATTGTGTCATAATATGTGTATATATATATATATATTGGTGAAAGAATAAAATAAATGTAACATCTTCCCTCTAAAAAGTATTATTTATATGTAAAGAAAAAAATGTAAATACTAAAATAGCAAATATAATTTGTTAATATGATTACATTAATTCCTTTAGTATCCTTTAAATAAATCGATATCAGATTCAATATGTGGCAACCATGCTAACTAACACAAAGGAAGCACTTAACAATAAATGAAAATTGATTTTCCAATTAGGAAAGAAGATGAACAAAAATAATTTTTTTAAACTATAAATTTACTTATTCTAATTTATGTTTCCTACATATTATTATTATTATTATTATTATTGAGTTGCGGTAGTATCCTAAATTTAGAGTGTTATTGCTATCAAAAAAATTTTGAGACAAAAATTATAAAATTACAAAATATTTACTTTAAAATATTAATGAATGCATAAAAAATTACTTTATGAAGTGCTCACAGAAAAACAATATAGGATGTTGGCAAGGTTGTCAAACACACAAGGTTAAACTAATTTATGACAAAGATGTAAACTCCAATATTGTAAACACAAATTATAGATTTGTAAGAGTTTACTTTTATCAATAGATAGTTATTAAAAGAATATAATTAAATAATTTAAATATATTTAAAATTTAAATAATTGAACTAAATATCAATGAACATCCATGATTTATTATACTCAACAAAGAAATTTCTATGAATTGTATATGTAAAATCACTAATTATAATCAAATCCAAAAGAACTCGATGAATAAATTTATTAGTTTAACCGAGTATGGTAGCTATCACGGGTTTAATAGTGAGTTGGCAAGTTTTCATATGTTGGAATCGTAAAAACAGTAAACTTAAATATTCAACTTACGAGTTTGACAACATTGGATGTTGGAGTGCTTGGATGCAACTTAGCTTTTATTGTAATAATATGAGTAGAGTTTGACTCAGATTCTATTTAGGAACATTAGCCCTCATCCCTCATCTGCCTATTATTGTTCTTTGTTAAACTTTATTTAGCTTCTAGACAACTACTTATTTGAGAAAATCCTAATGAAAAACGGTTAAATTAATTAAATTTTAATTTGGGTTACTAAACTTAATAAATCATCAATCATGTTATCTGATACAATTAGGGATTTAGAAATTGGGTCAAATTACCTCAATACCCTCATAATTATTAAAAAATCAAAACTAATATTATTTTTAGCTATTAAAAAATCAAAACTAATATGATTTGCTAAGTTTAATAATTCAAATTAGAATTTGAGTAATTTAATAATCTTTTATTAGGATTTTACATACTTATTTTCTACTTAATTTTATCCATTTATTGTTGATCAAAACCATTAATTTGAGCTATAATCTTTTTGTTCTATGATCTAGGAAATGTTTATAGAGTAATAAATAGCAAATCAAATTCTTTTTCAGTTATTGAGAATTATTCAATTATCAAGATTGCTTTACAAAGCTACCTTGCGGTAAATCTAAATAGAAGATCCCCCCCCTCTCTATATATATATATATATATATTTGATATTAGCAAAAGGACTCAAAATATTCTATTGAAAATTATGAACTTTATATTAGAGATTTGACTCAGAGAGTTCCTATTTTTCACATTAGTATAAGATCAATGCACTTTTGGCTAAATAAACCCTTTTTGTGAACAAAATAAGCATACATCCTGCTTGATTATTCAATGGCATTGCGCTATCAAATCGCAAGATATAAATAATTGATCTAAGAATTGATAGTTAAAATTAGCTATCACTACATCTTTAGACACCTAAACGTGTTGCTCGTGTATTTGCATTATAAAGTGTATCTATATGACTATATTCAAGAGATGACGAATATCACAACAAATAGTTCCTTGTAGAACTAGTTCATCAAAATACATTATATTATTATACATAACAAAGATTTTCGTGTCCCGAGCTTTTAGTATATATTCATAAACCATTTGTAAAGCAACTACCTAGCTGAGGGGATAGTCATTGAATCAAACTGTCCACTATGATTATTGCCTATAAAGCTTGACATGCTATTTGATTTGGCATGATCCGTGTAAGAATATAAACATTCATTCAGTTCTTGTAACACAAAAACTATGTCTGGCCTTTGTTTGGACTCTGGTAATGCGCATGACATTGCTAGCTCAACAGCTCTCCAAGCAGACGTAACATGAAATTCACCAGACAACCTTGGATCAACAATGCCATGAATGTCCTCACATTCAATTTTAGAACGAACCCAATCAGTAATGTAACAAATATTTTCAATCTCTCTTCTTATTGGAGGACGGCCTGTGATTAGTTGAAGAAGAATTATCCCAAAACTGTATATGTCACTTTGCTTATTTATAGTTCCTGATTTCTGAACTCTGTGATATAATAAATACAGATCAGTAAGTCATTTTATATTAGTAATCTTTGCTATTTTTAGTAATAATATACTTATGTTTGTTAAAAAAAATTTCCAGCAATTTGCAACTCTGTAGGTCATCAAGATTCAAACCCATAGTCTTGTAGAATCGGTCGCTAATGAATATATTTCTTCATTCTTCATTGATGTAATGAAATTACTTACTGAGGATCAATATAACCAAGTGTACCAGCTGGTTGAGTAAATAGATGAGAATCTATTTCATTCTTGAATGCTCTGGACAATCCAAAGTCAGCGATTTTGGCTACCATAGATTTATTTAATAAAATGTTGGATGGCTTTAAGTCTCTATGGATTATAGGAGTGTGACAACCATTATGAAGATATTCCAATCTTGAAACATCATTAATTAGATTATGTAAGGTAATTAAGGTAAAATGTAAAGTGATTGTTAAGGAGAGAGGAAAAAATATCACAGATTCTCTAACCCTTTGCTGCATCTACAGCAACTTGAAGTCTCTCACTCCACTTTAGAACGTTTTGATTTTTCTCTGCAAGCATCAATTCGTGGATCAAGATGTAATGAATGGGCTTATTATTATTATGGACTTGGATCATGTTAAAGAAGTTAATGGGCCACAGGAGAAGTTTATTGGGTATGAAACTATTGCGCTTAGGGATATTTATGGGATCACATGAAAGAAGCACATAGATACATAAATTCTCGTATGATGTTATTTATAAATCATTTTCAATATGTTTCGTATAGAATATGAAAAATCTTAAATTCTATTAACCCTCTGTTTTAAATTTTAACAATTTTTCAACTCTATTCTTATTTAATACTCTCCATTCATACTTATAAGCAATATTCTCTTATATCGGCTTGATCCTTTATATATGCAACAATTTTGCTTTATCTAAAAATTTAATACACTTTTTCTATTTTGCCCTCACTTCATTACATGTAGCTCTCATCTTTTTCCTCACTCATTCTCTCTCTCTCTTTCCGTCACAATCTTCACAAATAAGGATATGTTTGGGAATAAAGTTATATCGCTTACACATTCATTGATTTTAACTAATTTTAATTGCTAATTCATTTTATGTGAAAGGATCGGAGGGAGTATCAGCTATACAATATGATAACAAAGTCAACATATAATAAATTAAAGATAAAATTGTGTATTTATATAAAAAAAATTTAATCATATGAGTAATAAGTAGAACTGGATGAGATGAGTATGATATAAGACGAACCTGTCAATAATCCACTGAGGTCTCCGAGGTCCATATATTCATAAATCAATGCTTTCACATCATTTTCATCGCAAAACCCAACAAGTGAGACTAAGTTCCTATGATGAATGACTGTTAAGAGTTGAGCCTACAAGTTAAAAGTTAGCTCCATATTCATTGAATAGCAATCAAATATATATAGATACAAAATATTATAAATTGATATATAATTTAATGATAAATATAAACAAATATTTTAAAGTAATTTATTTAGGTTCCATAATCTGATGATGTGACTTATATTAAGCATACGATTTAGTGTGTGTGTGTGTGTGTATTCAATATTGTGTGAATAATATTTTTTTGTGAAAAATAAATACTACTTGACTTTAATTTCTAACCTCTGATTGAAATTCCTTATACCCTTGTCTTGAGGATGAGGAAAGTAACTTCACAGCAACCTTTGTATCATTTTCTAAAGTGCCCAGATAAACTTTGCCAAACCCTCCTTCTCCGATTATAGTTTCAAAATTGTTTGTGATACGGAGAACCTTTGAGTAAGAAAAAGTTTGATTCTTTGCTTGTAGAACATCCTTCTTCTTCTGAAGTTCAGAGGACAGAACTGCGCATTTTTAAGCCTAATATCTTGAAACTCCATAAATAGACTAACATATATATACACACATATATATATATTGATACATCAACAAGTGATAGCATACATATATAAAATCTTATATAATACCTGTTTTCATTTTAAATCTCCACATCACCAAAGATACAATAAGAACAGTGACAATGGCCAAAGCTGAAAGTGATGCAGCAAGTGGAATCACAAAGTTATTGTGTTCTTTCACTTCTTTACATGAACTTGACGGACAAAGACCTAGATTGTTGCCCACACTAGTAAAATAGAGCAGCGTTGTTAATTAGACTTGAGTAGCATTTGTATAATACTATAATTTTTAATATATTTAAAGAGGAGTTAATACAATCTTTCTTCCTTCAAGTTTAGTCTCATTTTTTATCTTGGTCCCTCAAGTTACAAAAACCTCCATTTCATACAAGCCTGCATATTGTGTACCAAGCATATGAAGTAAGAAATTTCTCTCTCCTTGAGGAGAACACAAGTTTGAATTCTGCAAAACAGACTTGTTTGTAAAGGTGAAAACCTTGATGCCTTACCAATTCACCATGGTTTGCTAACATATAAGTGCTATCATAATTTTAAACCAAGTAAAACATAATTTGAGAATGGAGAAATATAAACCTTAGCTCTAAATTAGCCTTTTCCCTCAAAGCCTTGGGAATTGAACCCGTGAGCTTATTCCCTGTAACATTACTGTAAGATGGGGGGAAAATGGAAATATAAGATACTTGGCTTCACAATCCGAGAATGAAAGCTGTGATGCAATAATATTAATTAGTTAAGCCTTACATGAATTTCAAATAAGGAAGAGTTGCCAGAAATTCTGGTAGTGGACCAGTTAGTTCATTGTTTGACAAATCCCTATGAGCAAGACGTGAATGTTATTCATAATATTTAACGACCTGATTAATTGATAGTATTTGAATAATGTTAATTAGAGTCAGTCAAATTAAAAAACTTACAATGAGTGCAATGTTGTCAAACCAGCAAAAGATGGCTCTATTACTCCAGTGAGTTTACTTGAGCTCAAGTTCCTACAATTCAAATATATGTGTGTGTCACAATTTTTCCAGGAAGGGGATCAAAAGCTCAACATAATTAATTAAAGACCAAAGTAAGGCAAGGTTTTGGACATATTAGAATACAAAATCCTAACGCTATATAGTTCTTGAATGTATATATGCTTCAAATACAACAGATCAAACACAAGAGCGGTATTGAAGTGTAACTTACAAAGAAATTATTCTTATATTATTATTGTCATGACTGCAATTCAAACCGTCCCAAGCTAAGTGAGAAGGAACACATGGGTCACCTTGCCAACTGATTTTGGATACCGCATAGATACGCTTGATTTCCATCATGGCTTGAACTACATACATATAATTTCCAATAATAAAGAGAACAACACGTCAGAGTTATTATTTCAAGAGATAATTATTAATAACTAAGGCAAACAAATGATGATGAAAAGATAACAATGAAGGAATCACCATCTTGTGCAGCTGTGGGGGAATTTAGTTGCGGGAGGACTTTATAAGTTTCATAAGCATTTAGGATAGGAGGAGCATCTGAATCATTTGCTGCTGAAATTGTGAAGCTTATATGATTACCATTAGTGATGTTGGAGCGTAGGGTAATGGGCTTCAAGTATTCAAGAGTAAATTGTTGAGAGAGGGGATTCTCATAATCAAAAGTGACATTGATGATCCTCTTGCGGCCAGGAGGAAGCTTTTCAATTTCAGAAAAGTGAAGGAACAAATAATATTGAGAGAATACATCGTTCATACTCCAATCTACAGTTAAGAGATTGGTATGATTTGGGGGTTGTGATGCAGTTCGTAACACTTCCAATGGAAGTTCATAAATGGAGTCATTTGCCTTTGCTTCATCTACACTTGTTTGTAAGACATCCCAATCATCATCAGCCTTGTTATTCCACCACAAGCGATCGTATACATCATCTTTGTACCTGTATTTCAAAAAAAACAAAAAAAAGTAGTTAAGCAAAAATTATATTGGTCTCATTTTTTAAGAGCTCAACACTTCGCTAACTTGTCAAAATGCACAAAATATTTTCCTTAAAATTAACATTAAAACAAAGTGAAATATATTCTGAAACACAATATATACAACATTGTTTATTATTCCACTACAAAAATAAAAAAAACACTTTTAGCGACGACTTTCAACGACGACAAAAAAAGTCGCTGCTGAAGAGTACTTTCAGTAGTGACTTTTTTATCAGTAGCGACTTTTTCATCGACGTTGAAGGAAAGGGACCCTTCAATGGCGACTTTTATAAATCGCCACTGAAAGTAAAAAATTACTTAAAGTTAAAATTATTTAAAATTTAATATAAATTTATTACCTTTATTGGCGACTTTTTTTTTTTTTGTTAAAGGTAAGATTTTTTTTAAAATTTAAAATTATTTAAAAGTTATTTATTTAAAATTTATTTTAAATTCTTGTCTTTAGCGACGACATTTTCTATCACCGCTGAAGGTAAGAATTTTTTTAAAATTTAAAATTATTTAAAATTTAATTATTTAATTTTTTTAAAAAAAATTATTATCTTCAGCTGCGACTTTTTTTGTCATCGCTGAAGGTAAGAATTTTTTAAAATTTAAAATTATTTAAAATTTATTTATTTAAAATTTATTATCTTCAACGACGACTTTTTTTGCTGCCGTTGAAGGTAAGAATTTTTTTAAAATTTAAAATTATTTAAATTTTTTTTAAAATTTATTACCTTCGGCGACTTTTTTTATTGCCTCTGAAGGTTAAAAATTTAATATTTATTTTATTTATAAAATGTTTTATTAAAAATAATTTTTTTACTTAAAAAAATATTTTAAGAAATAAAAATTATGAAAATAATAATTATATAATTTTATAAAAATATTAGTACATTAAAATAATCTATTATTCAATTAAAAATATACTATATATAAAATTAAAATACAAATATAAAAATAATAACCGCATACATTAAAATTATCATCCAATTTATTTTTATTTTTAGTTTCTAATAATATTAGATATTGTATATATAGATATATATACAAATAATATATATACCTAAATGTGTGTGTGTGTATGTGTGTGTGTGAGTAAATGTCCCTAATTTATTATATAGTAAAATATCATATATATTTAAATATGCGTTTAAAGTATGTAAAGTCATTACAACTCAACTGGCAAAGACTCACGCATGTGGGCAAGGAGTTGGAGATTCAATTTCTGGAGGAGGCAAAACTTCATATTTATCAGCTAGCGACACGTGGCATTGTGAGGTGGCAACATGTGGTGTAGGTGAGGTGGCATATATGTGGCGACACGTGATGTGCAGGGAATGGTGTTGATATGGTAGTCGTCAATGACATGGCACCGACCAATGATGATGTGGCAATCACCAGAGTAAATTATTATATTTTAATAATTTTGAAATTATTATTTTTTTAATAATTTTGAAAATACTTTCAGCGGAAACTCTTGTCGCTGCTGAAAATACCCTTCGGCGGCGACAATAAAAGTTGCCGCTGAAGATACCCTTTTGCGACGACAAAAAAGTCGCCACTGAAAGTCTTTTCAACGATGATTTATTTTTGTCATCGTCGTAACCTTCAGCGACAGTACTTTCAGCGGAGACTCTTGTATTGCGGTTGAAAGTCAATTTTCTTGTAGTGTTCAAAATGTATATATCAAAGAAATAATTTCAACATTCAGTGTACTAATATTTACGGAAAACTAGCGATAAATCCCCCTTTGAGAGATTAATTAGGCAATTACTTAGGGAGTGTATTTACACATTAGGGATATTTGATTTCTTTCTTTTTATTTTTTCCAACCATATGGCATATTATATTCAATATCATTAGTTGGTGTAAGTTCAAACATTGGTGACTCCACATGGAAAAGTGATATCCAAACACCCGTTTGTGAAATTTAAACTTTTGGATGTATAGGGAAAATAATTAAACTCTTGGAAAAACATATAAATTAAAGAGATAAACTTTAAAAATAAGATAATAATACTTAAAGGTATTCAAGATTGATTTGAAATTAGAAACAATAAAATTCTAACTCATGTATCTCCCACGTGTACCTACAAACGCTATATATATATATATATATATTTTGCCAACTACAAACGCTATATATAGAATAGGTAAAACAGAATGACAAAATTTAATTTATTGGCATTGTTGATTGTAATAAATAATTAGAAATGTCTGTAAATATGTATATTCTTTCAGATCTATTTATAAATCACTTCTAGAATATTTTATAGAAATAAAAAAAAAATTAAACTTCATTATATGTGTATTAGGATTGAACTTTTCAACTTTATCCATATACATTCATATGAAAAATTTAATTATTTAACTTGTAAATAGGATTAAAAAGTTTCTCATCTCTTTACCCAATAGGATGAGAGGGGTGTGTGTAGAATCATGACCCAAAAAGGTGCGGAAGAAAATTGGGAAAAGTGAGTGCAAGGTTGAAAGAGAAATACCTGGTCCAAGTGCGAGAGAGCCCAGAGCCTAAGTCAACTCTATACGAATTCAAATCGTCAATAATAAGGGGAAGAGGAGAGGGATAGAGAGAGTAGTTCAAAGGCCTCAATTCCAAAGAGTTGATGAAAGGAGTGCCTTTTCCTGTGTTCACCAGGCACACTTGGACCATATTCTCTGTGCTGCTATCATCATGCTCCATTATCACCTCATATGGATAGATTGGGGAAATATCATCAGGAGATACTAGAAATGTGGTCCAGTAATTGACCCCCAGGTAAAGTTCGAACACAGGTGGTTGGTTTTTGAAGTCATAATTGCCATAAGCAAATATGGCTCTGATCAAATACTTGTGCTTCTCATTCTAATGAATCTCGTGTTGTTTTGGTTTCAAAGTGTAACAGTTCCTTTCTCCTTCTGGGAAACTTCTCAGTGTCATTAATTGCCGGTTTATGGTCGGAGCATCAGCGTGGAAGTTAACGTTGGGGGCTACTCCGTGAGGGGTTCCACTCTTATTCTCAATGAAGCCTTCATCTGTTTGATACCAAATCCCTGTCGCTTCGTCCACGTAATCTCTGCTTGCTCCACAGTCTATGCTTATGAAACCTACAACCATAAATGTTTTTATAAGATGGTCGGTCTTAGCCTGATCTTAGGTCACTTGACCATCACTTCGAGACAGTATACCTTTTAACAAGAAAACTTACCCACTCTAATTATACATAGCCACATGGATTTAAAATTGACCAATAATATTTTGAGATCAAGATATATAATCATGATTAATTGGAGAACTTGATGTAATAGTTATAAGAAACTTGAATTAAGTAAGGTCGGGGTTGTGGCTCCATACTTAAAGAGCATTTACAAATCACCCCACCAATTTAAGATCCTAACATTAGGTGCAGGATTTAGACTCACATTTAGACAATATCATTTCAATTATTCTATCCCTATCTTATTATAACATCCAAATAACTGAATTGTGTTTCAAAAAACTGTTAAAAGCAAGGTAACTAAAATGAACCAAATTTTGAATCGGTCGAGATAGTCAGTCAATGGTCAGTAAGTTAAACCGAAGTCAAGCTTTTGATCAAACTAGTCATATAAAAATAATATAATTTAACAAAAATACTTATATTTGATTAAAAACAAGTTAATATAATAACATTTAAATAAAAATGACCACTCAACATAATGTTTTGATACACATGTTTCTTACAACTATTTTATTGTAACCGTGATAAAATTGTTCATACAATCAATTAAAAGCTATAAAGTAACAAAATAATAAAATACTGAAATATAGGTCATAATAGTTGGTGAGAGTCTGATTTAATATTCCAAAAAAATAAAAACCCTCAAAGTGATGGCATCTAAATTCATCAAAGCAAAAAATAAAAAATTTAGAATTTTTTCTAAAAAAATATGTCTGAAGCAAGTTGCTTCAGGTTATCCATATTACAATTGGATTACACCGGTTCACCCCAAGTCAAACATATACCGGGTTGAAGGCTTGACAGGATTGGTTAAGCGAGTCAGCTTTAAAGGTTCTATCCGGGTTTAATATCCGGGGTTAAAAGTAACAATAGGTAGGAAATGTGCTTTTTTTTAATAAACGTGCCTTTATTTATAAATGGGATAATTAATCAGTGTACTCATGCCTGTATAGCTCTGGTGCATACCAATTTTCACAATTTGGAAAGGAATGATGACTCAGATCTAAAATAGTACAATCTGATTTGACAAGGTCCTATTAGTCACTGAAGCCTCAAATCTAACCTTCAGCTCCTTGGTTTTGCACTTTTTTTACATGTTTTTCCATTATAAACAGTTTTGGAAAGAAAATTAAGAAAACTTTCTTAAAAAATGATCTAGTTTTTACAAGTAGTTTTCTTGTGAAATGAAATCGACATTTTCTGATATGTGCAGATCTTTTGATTCATCCCTTCTCAATACACACACCAAAGAATATGAAACCTTAAGGGGAAAAAAAAAGATCTAATCTAAAAATTTATATCAAACTTTTGTTTGCCTTTCCCAATTAAAAAAAAAGAAGAGAATTGACATTTTCTCACGAAAAGATGCACTTAACGAGATGTCCAATAAAATCAGCATGAATATATGCAAATCAATGTTCTGAAACCAGATTGTACCTCGACGCAAATCACTTTGGATGTTCCCGTACGAGTATATAACTCCTTTAGAAATAATCTAGGCAAATAGTGGAAATGATCAATGTTTCCATTCGTTTAATTAATAGAGATAAATTATTAGATCACTTTTGAACAATTTTAACCATATTATAACTAAGAATATGCATGATTTGGTTGTAAACCCCTTACAATAAATACCAGGAGCATATTCCGTAATTATTCTTGAATCGCACTTCGTTTGAGTAGAATAGATATGGTTGATTACCTGACTTATCACCTTCTGCAACTGACTGTGCTGAGTCGCTAACAGTGATGAACCAAACAAACACATACAAAGCCAGCATCCACGGAAGAAACGATCTGTTTTTCATCTTTTTAGATTTTATGTGTAGGAAACAGGAAGAGCGAAATGAATCGAAGTGGTTAGTTTAAAGATTGCCACTGCTTTCAGAAGCGAGGAAGGACCCTATATATATATATATATATATATATTTTTTTTTTTTTTGCCCCTATACAATGACAACTTGCCTGTGGTTGAACTTATTGGTGAATAGAAAGGTAGTTGAGTGCTGCTGTAATAGTCTGAGGCACGTCACTCACAAAACCAATGGATTATAAATGAAACTATCAGATATTTTGGAACAAGATAGACTGGAAATATTTCCCTCTCATCTATGTCCTCCGGTTTCGCGTATGGTATAAACATTTGAGGTGAAATGGTAATTTATTTAAGGGAGAATTAAGATAAGTTCCCATGTAAGAAATCTTATAATTAAATAATCCCATAAAATTATGTATTTACTGTCAAATTTTGTTAACAACTTCAACCATTGAGATTGAGTTATTAATTACAACCACATTTTAATGCATTAACAACTCTACAGGATTTTAAAATAATTATATGATTTTGTGGATTATTTAATTGTAAAATCTCTACCTCATCGTCATTTTCTCATTATTTTATTTAACTACTTTGATTTTTTTTAATTTTCCATCTTTTATTTTAATAGATGTGCGCTTACTTTCATTCTTAATTTTCTATGTTGTGTACTATATTTAACTATTTCTGAAACTGTTAAGAATTATAAAGATATATATTTAGAATAGTAAACAAAAAAAGAACATACTTTCTGATTAAATAAATACATTTTAATAAAGCCCATAACAATTTGGTTGACGTAGACTAGGATTCACCCTACATTTTTTTTATTCTTTTATCCTTTCCTCAAATTCTTGGTTTGTTAATTATTTTTATAGGAATTTATGCAATATTTAATACGTATTTAATACCTATGCTCACAACTAGGTTGAAAAAACAGATTGACCTTGTTGAATCAATCCAATTAAATTTGTTTAAATATAAGTTTGGCCCAACTTTGTAAAATCGTAGGTTAAAATGATCAGTCCTGTGAGATTGAGGTCAGCTCATTCAAACCTAACAATTTTTTCTTTTTTCAACATTTGTGTTATTAAGATAAAAAACAAATACTCCAAAACCATATCACCTACAAGGCTTGGCATGAGTAGCTGGCAAGCTATGGTTACACGGTCAACATCATTAGAAGTATATTCAATGTCATTAATTACAATCACCTACTCTTATCGCACTAGCATTATTATGGGTCTATGCTATGTTTTTTTTTCTTTTGATTTTTTCTTTTTTGGATATAGCTATGCTATGGTTTTCTTCTCAACACTAGCGGCGCAGCCCTCACTCACTCAGCTGCCAGCCTTCTCTTCTTCACTCACTTAGTTGGTCACTCCACTCCCTCAGTCCGACGGTCCCTCACTCCAATTCTTCTCCCTCAGTGGCGCGCTCCTTCCTCGTGCTTCTCCATCTCCGCGTCCTGCTCCTTTCTCCTGCTCCGACAGCTGCTTCTCAGTGTTAGCAACAGCGGCAACGGCAACTCTCCTTCCTCCCCTGCTCTCCAACTCCCCTGCTCAGCTTCTCTAAGAGGAGGGGTCACTAGTGCATCTGTCTCCCAGGACGACGCGCCACGGCAAGAAACGCCGAAGGCTGACAACGAAGGCAACCACTCCGGAATGGAGGCCATTGCTGGGATCTATTTCAGAGGACCATATCGTGCAGCCGAGAAGAGAGGCAAAAAGGAAGGTTAAGAAGTGAACGTAAGGGATTTATTTCCTTGTAAACTTAATACCCCGTTTGATACACTGGAATTGAGGGTAGAGAAGTGGAAGGGGAAGTGAAATCTACAGAATGAATTGTTTGGTGTACTGGAAGTCACTTCTATAGAAATGACACTTCTACCATTTTTGGGTTCCATGGCTTACTCTATGGAACTAGTGAAAGTGAGATTTTCTTCCTATTATACCCTTCCTATTTTCTTCCATCATACCAAACATGTTTTACAACTCAATTTCAGTTCCGGTTCTACTTCCAATTCTAATTCCATTTCCATTTCTAATAAAATCACTTCCATGTAATAAAAGGGGTATAAGTATAATCGTCTGTCATTGGTCCGCGTTGTGTGATTTATTTCCTTTTAGCTTTTACAGCCGACTTTTTAGGTTTTTTTTAAGGAAATTAACTGTTTGAAGTGAAAGGGCCTCAAGTCAGTGGGGTCAGGTAGTTTAAGCCTGACCCTGTCAGGTGCCGGTCCTGTATTCTCAGGATCACAGCATTTTAACATTAATCATATTTATTTTCCTATATTATCAATTAATTGATTATTTTTAGGTTATGATGGTGCATGGAATTTTTTGCATGTTATCTAAAAGTTTTTAAAGAATAATAATAACACCCTATAACTGTTAAAACTATTGTAATATCACCCTGTATCTTTTTTACATGCATATCTTCCTTATAAATACAAATTGACTTGACTTATGGATATTCTATCAATTTTGAATTTACTTGTGTCAATTATGTGGTTGTGGATCCATGAGTGTGCTCTTCAATTCTCACCCCCAAATTCCTTTTTTCCCCTTTTTAATTAATCCATTGTGGTGCCTTCTCCATGTGATTTCTTCAATTCTAGATAAAGAAGCTATATGTATTTAATTATGTTAATTATATCATAATAGAGAAACAGTTAAGTATATACAAAGTAAGAAAAGCAATAGAAATCGATTATGAACTCACCTGAAGCTTGAGATCTCAAATTCTTGCCAAGATGAGATGAGCAATGGTCTGAATACTCTAGTAAGCAGTAACCTTAGGAAGTGTTTTATATTGGGAATTGGTCTTAGGACATAGAGAAAATGACTTTTTCAGTTCTATTCACAATGTAGAAGGAGAAATTTTTATATAAATGAATAATAATTTTACTTTTTATTTATTATTATGTTATTACTGAGTATGTTCGTATGTGATGTGATGTACATTAAATATAAATAAAATTAAAAGTTTATTAAATTTTAAAACATAGTTAATGAAATTTAAAATATTTTAATCCATATAAAATATAATAAAAATAACTTATAAATAGAATTAGCAGAGTACTTTAATAATTAGTAAGAAAATTAGACAATATGCTCTTGTGAAATGTTGCGCCAAATTTATGCTTAGATTAAAATGCCCATTAGGATCAGTTGTGGAGGAGTGATTTTATGGGATAAACATGTTTATGTTTATGGAGTTTTATCTCGCAAAGTTAAAAAAAAAACACGTATATTTTATGTTGATCCACACAACTACTAAATGAAATAGCTAAGGCCCCCATGAATTTGATCCAAGAAAGTTTGAAATGATCAAACTTCAAGTCAAATCAATTTGTTTTTTAAGCGACAACCCACAAGTACGTATTTCATCTTAAATATAACAAGACAAAGTTTGAAAGGGAAATTACTATATAGTTTTATGCAAGAGAATTAATATCAGAAAAGTTTTATTAACAATTCAAGCAACTACAATTGACAACTTAAGTAACTCGCATTGACAACTTCTTGAGACCTTTATGATATTAATTCTCTTGTATGGGACTTTATAGCAATTTTCCAAGTTTGAAACCATCAAACTTCTACTCAAGTCCATTAATATGTCTACCCCAAAGTTATTGTCCCCATCTACCCCCAAGGCCACCTTTGATCTCATTGGTCCTTGTTACTTGATAGAAAATGTTTTATTTAATTTTATTTATAAATCATCTCATTAAATTCTGTATGTAAATGTACAATTTTACCCTTCACTTTACTATAAGGTATAAAGACTGGATTAGACTTTGAACCGATTGACATAGTGGGTTAGGGGTCAGTAATTAAATTAGATTGGGATCAACTCATGATCATATCAAACAATATAATTTAATAAGAATACTCATATTTAATTATGAACAAGTTAATATAATACTAATATTTAAATAAAAATGATTGCTCAAGACATAACGTTTTGATACATAGATATATCACAAAATTATTTCATTGTAACAATAAAAAAATACAAAATTGAGAATATATATTTATTTTTATAATATTTTAAAAAGTATTAAGTAACAAAATGATAAAATGTTAAAACATAGTCACTAATAGTTAATTTTTCTTAATTTTCCATCTTTTCTTTTAATAGTTATGCATTTACTTTTATTATTAATTTTCTGTGTTGTGTACTGTATTTAACTATTTCTGAAATTGTTAGGAATTATAAAGATATATACTCCGAATAGAAAACAAAAAAAGAATATTTTTGGATTAAATAAATAATTTTTAATGAAACCATAACAATTAGGTTGACTTAGACTCGCCCTACACTTTTTATTTTTATTTTGTTTATCCTTTACTCAAATTTCTTGGTTTGTTAATTATTTTTATATGAATTTATGCAGTGTTTGATACGCTCACAGCATTTTAAGTTTATATATCAATATTTTTAACATTAATCATGTTTATTGTTCCATATTATTAATTAATTGATTAAATTTAAGGATTAAGTTGTATGGAAGTTTTTGTATGGAAGTGCTAAATATTTGGAAGTTTTTTAAGGAGTAATAGTGTTAAAAATATAACAATGTTACCCACATGCATCCTAAAGTGTGAATTTTAATCGTTAAAGTTGAATAATTTATTGACACCTATCAATTCATTAGTCTCTTTCCACCTACACCTTCCTTTCCCATTGTCGTGATGTCGTCCTCTTTCTTTCTTCCGATGAACATGGGCTAACTTATAAAAACTTGTGATTTTGCATTTTTTGTTTTTCAGTCATGAACCTGGGCTAGCTAACTGAATTCAAATTAATGACTAACAGAAACTTTAATTCCGTATAAGCATTCCTAGCTAGGAAAAATCTCTCCCAGCGAAACATTACTTCAATTAAACATGGACATTATTTATGATATTATTTCAACATAATTATTTCTCTTCCATGATGATCATCATTCTTTAAAAAATGAAATGTAAATTAATAAAATTAATATACACGCCAATCCTTAATTCCACCCTCTCTATCTAGCTAGTAGTACTTCATGTAACAAAAATTTATATATAAGTGATTTTTTAAGTGATTTTAACATAATTATCCCTATCATTTTAGAAAAATCAACATAGATTGTTTTAAAAAAATAACTAACTTAACTAATTTTTTTAATCCTTACAAAATCAATTATTTAACTTTTATATCAAGGTTTAGAGGGGGGTATGAGTGTATCCAATCTACATAAAAATAACACTTTGAATGCAGTTGGATATAGAGCAAATAGGCATAGTCTAATACTGCTACATTATATTTGCTATCACTATCTATCCCGGGGTTTTTTTTTTTGGCCAACCTAACATTTATCACTATCAGAAATTATTCCATAATGTCATCGTCCATTATGTCCAACAACTGATTATTGAAATTTTGTTTGGGTTGGATTCCCATGCTTAAAATTTGTTAGAGATGGTCCAGCACGCAATAGCGATGTAGCATCTATATAAATTGCAATATCAATATATATAATCTGTGATTTGATCTTCATATTAAATATATGGTCCTTAACGTAGAAGTTAATCTGTGATTTGATCTTCATCTTAAATATAAGATATATAAGATATATTTCTCTTATTTGTAATTCTTTTTCAAAATTATCACTATTAACACTCCCTCAACAATAATCAAATAAGGCAGTGTTGTAAAAAATTAAATGAATTTTCAAATTTTTTCTTTTCCAAACAAAAGGAATGATTAATTTAAGGGTCAAAGTTATCACTATCACTATCAACGCTCCCTCAAAAATTATTCATTTTTGCCTCTGATGACAATTTTATTTTCTTAAAAAAAATTCAGACCGTTGGAAGTATAACGATAACCGCACATCGCTGGTATATTACAGACAGTTTTGGTTCGATAATATAATAAAAAAAAACAAAATCTAGATGAGATTGACTTTAGGAAGCGACGTAAAACGTGTCACCTTACAAATTTAAGCGAAAATAATAAAGACAAGTAAAAACTGTATATTGAAAGTAAATTTCAGCCGTGTGAAAATATTAATAAAGAAAAGCAAAACCGTGTGGGACAATTTGTGGGTCTCTCTCCTACACAATGTCTTCAATATCAGCTAGTTCATAGCCACCACTTGAGCCACTTGAAGCTCATCACTCAAAGATGTTCTCACATTAATTCAAGCCCTGTTAAACAGATACAAGCAAGAACATAAATAGCTTACGCACGCACGCACTCTCGATCTCTCTCTAATTTCACACACATGAACAAATTATACCACATGTGTCCGTTAGTTTTTGAGTGATATAAATATATACATTCAAATATTTAAAATTTGTATAATATTTACCAGAAAAAAATTTATGATAAGTAGAATAAAAGTAACTTACTTGTATAGTAAAAAAGTGTTTAGAATAGACCAAGCCATTTAAATAAATATCAAAATATATTCATCTCGCATCTGAAAAAAAAAACAATAAAATACAGGTAAATGTTTGATGTTGAACACTCGTTCATTGTACTCCATACGACTTAAAACAAAACCATTCCACGTATTCTTGTTTTTATTTAATTTATGTGTAATGGGATCTTCCATTTTTTTTAATGACTGAACCACCTTGCAGATGAGAGAGTATAATTTAGTTTGTTGTATTGAAAATATAAAATATACAAAAAAGACACACACACACACACACGCACATGCACGGTTGTGGTGATGAATTCAAGGGAAAATCTCAAATGAAACCACATGAATTATAAAATTTTTTAAAGGTAATGTCAATATGTGAAACGACATATTGTGGAGAAGATTGAAATCTGAAATTATAGTATTTGACTAAAAACACAAATACGTTTAGAAGGGTCTTCCCTACATTGACACTCTACTTAAAAATTTAAATTGAACTTGACAGTGGTCCTTTGAAGTCTGTCGTCCAGCCAAAGAGGGAAGAACACGTACATTGCCTTTTCCCACACACTGCTCTCCCCATCTCCGATCAACCTTGCTTCACGGACGGTTCAGGTGGCTTCTGGGGTACCCTGCGGGAGAGGGAAACGTGGCATGATATTTCTGAGCGAAAGAGGGAAGTCAAAGCCAACGTTTTAAAGCAAACGCCATGAATTGCCACTTTGTTTTGCCCCAAATGGAAGTTGAATCTCACTCAACCTTTTCGTCAGACAAAGCGTTTATGACGTTCCACCTAACCATTTGAAATTTTGAGTCTTCCCATCTCTCATCTCTGTGTTACCAAGCGACAGACTCGTTCATTCATGTCCCCTTTTCTCCTCATCTTTTAATTCCAGTAACTTATTAATCACTGCACTCATACTAAGCGAAAACCAAAACAAGAAAACAGGGAAGTTTATCCTTCTTCATCTATATCCGTCAATGATACCACAAACATGTGGCATCTGAATGAACTACAATACTTGCATCCATCCCAGACAGGGGTGGATGTGATGAGTGGGTATTACATATCAAATATCAATACCAATGACAGCCACCAACCAACTACTCCATCCCCATTAAACCAACCATGTGGGACAACTACAAAAATTCTTCCTTCCTGCAGCAACGCTACCCCCCACCCGAAAAAAAAAAATCACTTTTTAAATTAAAATTAACGTGGATGATTTTTTTTTAAAACACCAAAAAGAATACTTTTCGCCTAGCCGTAATTTTTGCAGAGACTTTATGTGGTTTGAAATTAAATAATAAAGGTCTAATAAGGAAAAAAATATAGCAATCAATTGAAATTCAACGGTTGAGAGATCGAGAGTAATTCGCAAATAATGAACACATGTAATAATGTAAAAATTACAACATGTTTTGAAATCCACCTCGAGAGATAGATTCTTATAATTTACTCATCTAGTTCTATTTATAAAATAAAGAGAAAATGAATTTTTTAGTTATATTCACAATGTTTTAGGAGAAATTTTTTCTCATAGAAATGTACAAAATTTTACACTTCATTTATTATTATGTTATTGTTGATTTTATTCTCATGTGGTGCGATGTATATTAAATAAGAATCAAATTGAAAAGTTATTAAATTTTAAAGTATAGTTAATGAAATTTAAAATTTTTCTAATATGTATAAAACAATAGAATCAGGAGAGTACTTTAAGTAAGAAAATTGGACGATATGCTCTCTGAAGTGTTCTATGAAATGTATGCTTAGATTAAAATGCCCATTTAATTGGATTAGTTACATAGAAGTGATTTTGTGGGATAAACATGTTGTTGGAGTTTTATGTTTTAAAGTTAAAAAAACAGTTATTTTAAGTTGATCCAAACAGCTATAAATGAAATAGCGATGCCGATAAGGACACAAAAATTTGATCCCAAGAAAGTTTGAAATGATCAAACTTTGAGTCAAGTCAATTTGTTTTTTCAGCCTCAAATAGTGTGTTTTATCAAAACAATATAATTTAATAAAAATAGTAAAAAAGCCGGACTGGAATCTAAACCAATCGAATCAATGGGTTAAGGTTCAGTGGTTAGGTTAGGGCAAACCCATGGGTCAGATTGATCATATCAAAACAATACAATTTAATAAATATAATCATATTTGATTCTGAACAAGTTAATATAATACTAATATTTAAATAAAATGATGACACAAGACATAATGTTTTGATATATATATATATATATATCTCACAAACTTGTTTGATCATAACAATAACAAAATACAATATTGAGAATATGTATTTATTCTTGCAATATTTCAAAAAATACAAAGTAACAAAATAATAAAACACTAAAACATAGTAACTGAGTTAATGATAGCCCGATTTTGGTAATTCGAAAAATAAAAATAAGAAATCCTCAAAATAGTGACAAACAAAAGCAGTAGATCCACTTAAATGTAGTTTTTAATCCATTAAAACTAAAAATAAAAATTTAGAATATTGTAATAATGGAAAATTCAAGCTGAGTTTCCTTGTGTAATAATGGAAATTACAAAACTAGAACCAATCAAACAGTAATAGCAAGATACAATATTCAGAATTCTTTTTAGAAGCAATGACGTTTTAATAAGCCTATCCGTAAAAGCCACATGCTCACGGGACACTATGATGCAGTTGAAAACACATTTTAAGAGTAACTAGGATTACTTAGAGTTGTTATGCTTTTATATAAGTCACAATAATCCATCTGCAACAGAATAGTTGAAGCTTGTATAAATGTCTCTGCCTATACACTAGAGAGGATCATATATGGCATCATTTTATTTATAAATTCCCATTCATGATTCTTTGATATTATAACAGAACTACTCATGGCTCTTCAATTAACTGTTTATGTTTTTCAGCTGGAGCACTCAAGGGTGACAAAATGCAAAGCTTAAAATAATACAAGAGAGTTTATAATGATAAGATGAACAACCGCAGTAGTACATGCAGTTTCTTACCTATCATTAGCCAAATTCCAAGCTTCTTGCCTCAATTCTTCAGCAGTTTCAAGAGTTGCAAGGTAATTTGATATGAATTAATGAGGATCTTCAACATGACAAATAAATCCCATTTCTTTCAAAATATGTCTTTCTGTTCTACTCAACTCCCTCTTCAAGTATAAGTATTTCTGTTAAGGGGAAAGAAAAATTTTCTGTTAAATTATTATTTATTAATCAGCAAGAAGAATAGAAATTGTGTGTGTGTGTGTGAGAGAGAGAGAGAGAGAGAGAGAGATACGCCTATAAACGTAAACGGAAGCAGAGCTTCTAACCTTGGAATACAAGTCTAAATGCTCTACTGGAAATTTCCCCTCCTGCATTCCATTCTGTGAAAAACAATAATTACTTGTCTTGCTTTTCTGGGACTTTCTTCCAGTTTTGAGGCAAGCCATACGCAGCTTGCAGCAACTTTCTGAAAAAAGAGCCCATCATATCCCCATTGAAAAGTGGCCATGATTGCTTGTGGTCTGCCAGAAAATTAAGGAGAGAAATTGAATTCTAAACTAAATGAATATAAGCTTACGCAGACATCATTATCAAGAATTGAGTACCAAGAAAAGGATATAACCGAAGCAAAATGCCACTTTCTTGGATTAGATCACAACCAATAGATCCTTAGGGTGGTTTCAGTGGCTTCACCTATGCCATCTTTCCGAGGTGGCCGCTCATCAGTGAGGTAGAATGTGTCAATTCCTGTATATATCATGTTTTATGCCTGCCTACATTCAACAAAACAGAATCAATTAAGAAAATATACAAACGGCGTTGCGAACAGATGGAACAATTGAGTTAGCTTTGACTTCTCAGAAAGGAGGTCATAAACATGCATGAAAGTGAGATTGTCCTTTTCGTCGGATTCAACTCCATTGATGGTGAGATTCAGGTATTGTTGCATAGCAACTCTTCCAAAAACGGATCAAAGTAACACTTCCAAAAAGGTTATTTATTATTATTATTATTATTATTATTATTATTATTTGCTTAATCGAATCGAACCCCTCTTTATAACGTTAGCTGGCTGCAAGCCTGCAATCTGATTCCCACCCACCTCCAAAACTGATAATCTTATGTACCTCGTTTAGCATGTGTTTCTGTACATGTTTACATCGTCAAAGTGTAATTTGTTAGTGTATCCACTTTGCTTAACTCATGCTTCAAATTTAGATTTTTTATTTTGCCTCTAAACATGAGTTATGGTTCAAATTTTAAGGTGTCCTTCTTACTTGTTTTCAATAATATTCCTGTTAAAAGTATAATCTTTTTTCCCAAAATTTAAGGTTGTTAAGGTTTTAAATTAATTAATGCAGCATAACTGGAACATAAAAATGAAAAGAAATTAATAATTTTTTATATTTTTTGACCAAAGAATAATAATTCTTTATATGATACATAGATTTTACCATCAGTGTAAAATGGAAGGCCTCTCTCCCCTTGAAGGAAAAAGGCAGCGTGGTTGTGTGTATGTGTGGGTGTGTTGAACTTAAAAATAGAAATGAAGGTTTTTCCCAAAAAAAAAAAAGAAAAATAGAAATTAAGGGAATAAATTTTTGGGAGAATCCAGAAACCATTGAAATCGATAGAAGACAATCAATGTACCGAATATGCATAATACCAAATCAGGGTGACTGTTTCCAGATGATAAGGAGAGGGGCAATAGAGTAATTTTATAATTTTTGAATATCTCAAATTGGGACAACCATCCGGATTTGGTATTATATATTTCATTTTACCTCCTTTTTTGTTCTAAAAGTCTTGTTGGACTTTACGTTGTTTGCACATCATCCAACACACACACACAGGCCTTCATCACTGCCGACCCTTCAAACTAGATAACACGAAGTTACATTTTGCTAAAAAAAAAAGGATAAGGCCCAGTTATAGATACATCTCTTATAAACGTTCGGTAAATATTCTCATATTTTTATACATTTTTTATTTTTATTAACGACTTATTACGTAAGCACGGTGAAATGTATGTGAGAAGAGCTTTTTTTAATGAACGTAGTTCATCACTCGTGCATGCTTTCGTTGCTCTATCATTTGTCAAAGGAAAGGCTTCCTTGGATAATTGTTGGATTATATATGTTGTTGATAACTATGATGACAATCTCACTTTCATGTGTACGACCTCCTTTCTGGGAAATCAAAGCTGACCAAATGCAAATGCAGAAATCTCCAAATCTTTTTAGCTTCTACTGACGGCGGTGTCTTTTTTCACATGAGCTTGGTCAAATCAAGAGCAAAGGAAAAAAAATAAAAGAAAATCCCCCTGCCATTTTGACGATGCTTAAATTTGATAACAAATTGAACTTACTAGGCTTTCCTTGGAATAAGTTAAGATTGGATATAAGAACTACCGGAATGTTGGGGGGAAGAAAATTGAGAGGAAACAAATCTGGAAAGAAAATGTTATAATCGTTTTCGCTCAGATGAAAGAGAGAAGATAGGGGAAAAAAAAAAGAAAATGAACAAATATATTTAAAAGACTAAATACTCATCTATGTAAAAATATATCATATTTAAAATCAATTTAAATATCACATTGCATCTGATTAATATCAAAATGAACAAATGATTTAGGAATATAATTGTTTTTCAAGATTAAAAAATAAAAAGGAAGCCTCGGTCGGTCTGAAAATGGCGAACTCGAGGTGACGAAGAAATGAAACGCAATCCGGTGAGCATAAGGTACCCCTCACGTGATCATATTTCCTTTTCAATTATAGGGGCCACGTGCCCCTTTAAGAGCATTATATTTCATTATTTTTATTTTATTCTCTATCTATTACTTTTTTTCCTCCTTTTCCTTTTTTTTCTACTTTTATTCTCTTTTCACCTTCTTTAGTCTCCATTAATCTCTTTATCACTTCTTTAATTTCTTCCCTCTCCACTATTCCATTGTTTTCGTTAACCTTAGGCCTCACTGCCACTTTCAGAATGTCATTTAGATTTTAGGAAAATCATTGAGGGAATTATGCAGATGACATAAAATTTGGATGAAGATGAACAAGTCGTTTGTAGAACTCAAGAGTGGGGAAGAAACGGCTATATGGCTTGGACTAGGGACAACTTTGGGCTATGTTAGTGGTCATTTTCTCCATATGAGGATGGCTTTATATTGAAATTTCCCTATGAAAGGAATTCAAAGAGAAGGATCAGAGACTGTGTGGTTTCTTTCATTCAAGAAGCTGCTCATAAATATTCTCAAGATAGATGCATACCATGATATTTTGCCATATAGCGCTAGTCTCTCACATTGAAGCAAATCAAGGTCTAAATGAATCCTCTCTAACAATAATACATACATTTAGTACTTAACAGTACTTCGTATATGATTGTTTTCAATATAAGGATAATCATACTTAAAAAATGTTGGATGTGTGCTCCTATGCAATATACAGGTCCCTTGATGATTGGCAATCTTGTGAATATATTTTGCGGAAACAATTCATGGAAGGCATATATATCTAAGAAATGCAAACTTATTCCTATGAATTAGTTAGAAATTCATGAAACAAGCAAAACTAAATTGGGGGGTGGGGGAAGAAACAATCAACTATACTTCCATCAGCAAATGAAGAGAAAGGGTGGGGGGAGGATGTGACATGAACTATGAAGTCAAATAGATTTTTAATCCAATAAAACATAAATAATTTTACAGAACAAGTTCAGAGAACCACTTTATATTACATATAACAATATCCATTTTCACATGCATGCAAACAAAAACAAACTAACACACAAACAGATTGACGTTGGCATTTCTAGTGATCCTTAAACAAGGATGATGAACCATGGCTTTTAGTAGCATATACTATTGTATAGGAACTACCTTGCTGAGAGGGTAGTGATTGAATCAAGCTGCCCAGAATGGTAATTGATTGGATGGCTTGGTGTTCCATCAGAATCCGAATGACCTATATCCATAGACAAACATACTTTTAGTTCATTTAACACATAACTAATCTCTGGTCTTTGGGAGGAATGTGGTTCAATGCATGATATTGCTGTCTCCACAGCCTTCCAAGCAGAACTAACTTGGAATTCACCTTTCAATCTTTGATCAACTATGCTTTGGATATCTCCACAGTCAATTTTAGGATGAATCCAATCAATTATAAAAGAAATACCCTCAAGCTATCTTCTTATCGGAGGATGGCCTGTTAGTAGTTGAAGAAGAATCATCCCAAAACTATAAATGTCACTCTTTTTATCTAGCTTTCCGGATCTTTGAAATCTGTAATAATGCCAATAATCAGTTAGTCTATAATTAATAGTTCTTTTTAGTTCATTCAAGACATGACTAATCTCTGGCCTTTAAATGGATAGTGGTGACAATTAGTAACAAATAATTCTTCATTATTCTCTTCGTTCTTTTTTATAAGAAACAACTAACACATTTATCTCATTTTTATTGTAAATAATACTTGAAATTTGTCTAAAAGTTTTTTTTGCAACTCTCCTTATTGCCCCCATTTAATTCCAATGAATTCATTATCACATCCCTAGAAATTGATTTCACTATTGTTTCTCTTATTCCCTCTCTCCCCACAAATAAGATTGTTTTTGGGACAAAAGTTACAATTCTTACATATTGAAATTAACCAAATTTTTTACCAAAGTAATTATGTTAAGTGTTTGTTATAAAAAGCAACAGAGGGAGTAGTATTCAAATGCGATAATGACTTACTCAGGATCAATATAACCAGGTGTACCAACTGGTTGAGTTGATAGATGGGAGTCTATTTCGTTCATGAATGCTTTGGACAATCCAAAGTCAGCAATTTTGGCTACCTTGGTTTTATTTAATAAAATATTCGATGGCTTCAAGTCACTATGGATTATAGGAGTGTTACAACCATTATGAAGATATTCCAATCCTGCAACATCATTAGTTAGATTATGTAAGCTAATTAAGTTAAGATGTAATGTGATTGAAGGAGAGAGGAAAAAAAAAAGATCCCAGATTCTCTAACCTTTTGCTGCATCAACAGCAACTTGAAGTCTCTCACTCCACTTTAAAGGATTTTGGTTTTTCTCTGCATATAACAATTTGTTGATCAAGAAATGTGCCTCACAAGCCAAAATACGTACATGATGATTTTGTTATTATTATTAATAAATTCTGTTCTGAAATTGTGCATCAACAACCATAGGATATTGAGAAGTTTAGGTGCATTCTCCTTTGCTCATGTATATAAGTCACTTTTAACATATTTAACATGGATAAAAAAACTTTAAACTCTATTAACTATTTGCTTTCAAATTTAACACTTTTTTTAACTTATCCCTATTTAATATTAATTGTAACACATGAGAAAAGTTAGCACATAATAAGTAAAGAGTAAAATTGTACATTCACAAGAAAAATTTAATGATATGAATTATAAATAATATCAAATATAACCTTATCTATGTTCTAAAATAGGATCAGATGAGTATGATATAAGTCAAACCTGACAATAATTTGTTGAGGTCTCCAAGGTCCATATATTCATAAACCAATGCTTTCACATCGTTTTCATCACAAAACCCAACAAGTGAGACTAAATTTCTATGATGAATGACTGTTAAGAGTTGAGCCTACAAGTTAAAAATTAGCTCCATCATCATTGAATAACAGTCCAAGGTACGTAAACATTATTATAAACCAATATGTAATCTAATGATAAATATAAATAAATACTTCAAAATAATTTATTTAAATTTTTTAATCTAATGACATGACTTATATTAAGCACCGAGTTAGTATATATATTCACTATTGAGTGACTAAATCTTTTTTGAAATCTAAATATTACTTGATTTTGATTTCTAACCTCTGATTGAAATTCCTTATACCCTTGTCTTGAAGATGGAGAAAGTAACTTCACAGCAACTTGCGTATCATCTTCTGAAGTGCCAAGGTAAACTTTGCCGAACCCTCCTTCTCCAATGATTGTTTTAAAGTTTTTTGTGATACAGAGAACCTTTGAGTAAGAAAAAGTTTGATTCTTTGGTTTCACAACATCCTTCTTCTTCCGAGGTTTGGGGGACAAAACTGCATAGTGTTAGGTCAAATATCTTGAAACTTCATAAAGGACCAACATATATAATTATATATATAGATACATCTACAAGTGATAGCATACATATGTAAAATCATATATAATACCTGTTTTCATATTAAATCTCCAAATCAAAGATACAATAAGAACAGTGACAATGGCCAAAGTCGAAAGTGATGCAACCAATGGAATCACAAACTTATTGTGTTCTTTCACTTCTTTACATGAACTTGAGGGACAAAGACTTGGATTCTTGTCTACATTGATAAAATAGAGCAATGTTGTTAATTAGACTTGAGTAGCATTTGTATAATACTATAATTTTTAATATATTTAAAAAACAGTTAATACAATCCTTGTTTCCTCAAATTTACTTTTATTTTGGTCTTGGTCTCTTGAATTATAAAAGCCCTAATTCAATAAGCCTGCATAATGTGTACCAAGCATATAATTAACGAAAGAAATTGCTCTTTCCTTCTCCTTCAACTGAAATTCCTTTCATGCATACTAACCATGACGTAAGAATAGACCTTTTATACAATAAGATATTAGTTAAGGTGTTAAGCAGCCTTATCCAGTAAAGAGGACCATACAAATTTAAATTTTGAAAAGCACACTTGTTGAAAGAGGCGAAAACATTTAGACCTTATTAGTTCACCATGGCTTGTCAACATATAAGTTCTATCATAATTTTAAACCAACTTGAGGGGTCTAAGTAAAATAGAATTTGATAATGGAGAAACGTAAACCTTAGCTCCAAATTAGCCTTTTCCCTTTAAGCCTTGGGAATTGTACCCGTGAGCTTATTTCCTGTAACATATTACTGTAAGATGGGAAAAAAAGAATGGAAATTTAAGATACTTGGCTTCACAATCCCAGAATAAAAGCAGTACTAATGCAATAATATTAGCTAGAGCCGAGCCTTACATGAATTTCAAATTAGGAAGAGTTGCAAGAAATTCAGGTAGTGGACCAGTCAGTTCATTGTTTGACAAATCCCTATGAGCAAGGCGTAAATGTTATTCATAATATTTAACGACGTGATTAATTGATAGTATTTGAATAATGTTTAGATTAAATCTAATGACACAACTTACAAGGACTCCAATTTTTCCAAATTAGCAAGCGATGGAGCTATTACTCCAGTGAGTTTGCTTGCGCTCAAGTTCCTACAATTTATATATATTTCACAACTTTGACAGGAATCATCAGTAGCTCATATGCAATGGCCAAAGTATGGCAAACTTTTGGACATTTTAAAGGGCAAAAATGTCTTGGAAGGGGCATAGGGCACCCTGAAGTTTTCGAGAGGCAATTCTGTCAATAAAGTTTTAAAAAGAGGGAAATGTCGCTCCTCCATTAAAAAAATCTAACAATCAACGTTTATTAACCAAACTATGTAGGGGTTAAATGAAAGAGTAAAAATGGTTTGAAAGATTTCTCTGAAGTATATTGGGCACCATAAACTTATGTATTTTGAAATAATTTAGCCTTCACAATATCTCTAAATTAGTCAACCAAATCTCATATTAAAGACTATATGTGGTATTTTTTTTTTAATTTATATACTATGAAAATGTAAAATTTCTGAATTCCACCAAAGCAATCCTTTCCAACTAAATCCATCTACTATCGATGATCCATAGGAAAAAATTCACCGATGGCAAAAATCCAACCCATTAGAAACTATCAAATTAGAAAGAATTCATCTGAATGGAAAATTAAAATCAATCAATCTTAAAAGACTCAAATTTCGGAACAACTAGATGGAGAATCAAAAGAAGCTTTCAGCATCGTCAAATTCTTGAAATCTTACAGAATTGAACTAGAAAAATTGTTGGACGCCAAATTAAGTGAAACCAAGTGCAATAAAGTAAATAACAATTTAACGAGGTTGCGAACTTTCTTTACTTCTCCATATAATTTTTTTTTCTATAAATTTGAATTTTTTGAGATTGAATGATTTTAACTTTAAATTGACTGATTCTGGGTTTGATTTATGCTGGGATGGATCTGTGTGCTATGGATTTTCTTTTCTGGGAAATGTACAATAGGATGTTCACATTTTAATAACATGTACATTAAAAAAAAAAAATACCACCATTGGTCCTGAATATAAGATCCCATTAACTAATTTATGAAAATTAATTAAGGAAGCAAAAGAACTAAAGAGAATACAAGTCTCGGGTGCCCAATACCCCTCACAGAAAATTTTCAGGACATTTTTGCCCTTTGACCTAATCCTAACTCTAAATTGTTCTTGAATATATGCTTCAAATATAACAGATCACACACAAGAGCGGTATTGGAGTGTGACTTACAATGAAATGATTCTTATGTTATTATTGCCATAACTGCAATTCAGATGGTCCCAAGCAAAGTCATATGGAACACATGGGTCACCTTGCCAACCGATGTTGGAGATCCCATAGACATGCCTGATTTGCTTGATAGCTTTAACTACACTCACACACACATATATACTGATAACTAAGATAAACAAAAGATGATGAAAAGGTAATCAAAAAAAGGGTATTACCATCTTGTGCAGCTGTAGGGGAATTTGGTTGCGGGAGGAACTTATAAAATTCTGCTGCATTTAGGATAGGAAGAGCATCTGAATCAGTTGTTGCTTTGATAGTGAAGCTTATATAATTACTATTAGTGATCTTGTTGGAGCTTAGGGTAATGGGCTTCAAGTATTCTAACTTGTTGAGAGGAAGAATTTTCATCATCAAAAGTGACATTGATGATTCGTTTGCGGCCAGGAGGAAGCTTTTCAATTTCAAAAAAGTGAAGGAACAAATAATATTGAGAGGATAAATCGTAAATTCTCCAATTTACAGCTAAGAGATTGGTATGATTTCGGGGTTGTAATGCAGTTCGTAACACTTCCAATGGAATTTCATAAACGGAGCCATTTGCCTTTGCTTCTTCTACACTTGTTTGTAAGACATCCCAATAAGCATCAGCATCATTCCACCACAAGCGATCGTATACATCATCTTTGTACCTGTATTTCAAAAAAGAAAAAAAAGTAGTTAGGCAAAAATTATATTGATCTCATTTTTTAAGAGCTCAAGACATCGCTAACTTGTCAAAATTCACATAAAACAGAGTAAAATATAAACTCTGAAACACAATATATACAACATTGTTTGTTATTCAAAATTTTTCTGTCAAAGAAATAATTTCAACATTCAGTATAGTATTATTTAGGGAAAACTGGAGATAAATCCCCCTTTGAGAGATTAATTAGGCAATTACTTAGGGAATGTATTTACACATCAGGGATATTTGATTTCTTTCTTTTTATTTTTTTCAACCATAAGGCATATTTATTCAATATCATTAGTTGGTCTAAGTTCAAGCATTGTGGACTCCAAATGAAATAGTCATATCCAAACACCCGTTTGTGAAATTTAAAATTTTGGAAACACATACAAGTTAAAGAGAAAGATAATAATGCTTAAAGGTGTTCAAGATTGATTTGCAATTAGAAGCAATAAATAATGCTAACTCATGTATCTCCCATGCTCCACATGCTATATATAGAATAGGTAAAACAAAATGACAAAACTTAATTTATTGGCATTGTTGATGGTAATAAATAACTAGAAATGTGTGTAAATACATGTAATCTTTCAGTCCTATTTATAAATTACTTCCAGTGTATTTCACATAGACAAAAAAAAAAAAACAAGAAGAAGCTTAAACATCATTGCATGTATATTAAAATTGACCAACTTTTCAATTTTATCTATAAAGATTCATATGAAAAAAATGAATGATTTGACTTGTAAATAGGATTAAAAACTTTCTCATCTCTTTACCCTATGAATAGGATAAAGAGGGGTGTGTGTGTGTAAAATCATGACCAAAAAAATGGGGAAGACAATTGGGAAAAGTGAGTATAAGGTTGAAAGAGAATACCTGGTCCAAGTGTTAGGGAGCCCGGAGCCCGAGTCAGTTCTGTACGAACTCATATCGTCAATAATAAGAATTCCAAAGAGTTGATGAAAGGAGTACCTTTTCCTGTGTTCACCAAGCACACTTGGACCATATTCTCTGTGTTGCGATCATCATGCTCCATTATCACCTCATACGGATAGACTGGGGAAAAATCATCATAAGATACTCGAAATGTGGTCCAATAATTGACCCCCAGGTAAAGGGCGAACTCAGGAGGTTGGTTTTTGAAGTCATAATTACCATAAGCAAATATGGCTCTGATCAAATACTTGTGCTTTTGACTCTCTTGTTGTTTTGGTTTCAAAGTGTAACAGTTTCTTTCTCCTTCCGGGAAACTTCTCACTGTCATTAGTTGCCGGTTTAAGGTCGGTGCATAAGAGTGGAAGTCAACGTTGGAGGCTACTGCGTGAGGGGTTCCACTCTCATTCTCAATGAAGCCTTCATCTGTTTGATACCAAATCCCTGTCGCTTCGTCCACGTAATCTTTGCTTGCTCCACAATCTATGCTTATGAAACCTACAACCATAAATGTTTTTATAAGATGGTTGGTCTTAGGCCTGATTTTAAGTCACTTGACCATCACTTCGAGACAGTATCCTTTTTAACAAGAAAACTTGCCCTCTCCAATCACACACAACCACGTGGATTTAAAATTGATGGATAATATTTCGAAACAAAAATATATAATCATGTTTAATTGGAGAACTTGAAGTAACATACATACAAAACTTGAAGTAAGGTTGGGGTTGTGCCTCCATGCTTAAAGAGCACTTACAAGAGCATTTACAAATCGCCCCACCAATTTAAGGTCGTAAAATTAGGTATAGGATATGAACTCACATTGAAACAATATCAATTATTCCATCATTCTCTTATTATAACATCCAAATAACTTAATTGTGTTTGAAAAAATTGTTAAAAGCAAGGTAATTAAGCGAGGCTAAATTTTGAACCTATCAAAACAATGGGTTAATGGTCAGTGAGTTAGACCAGGGTTAAGCTTTGGTCAAACCGATTATATAAAAATAATATAATTTAATAAAAATACTTATATTTGATTAAAAACAAGTCATTATAATAACATTTAAATAAAAATAATCACTCAAAGCGTAATGTTTTGATACATACATATTTCTCACAACCGTTTGATTGTAACCTTAATGAAATTGTTTATACAATCAGTTAAAAGACATGAAGTAACAAAATAATAAAACACTGAAATATAATTCATAATAATTAGTGGTATTTTGATTTAGTATTCCAAAAAATAAAAATAAAAATCCTCAAAGTGATGACATCTAAGTTCATCAAAGATAAAAATAAAAAATTCAGAATATTTTTTAAAAAAATATGTTTGACCTGGGTTACTCCAAGTTACTCGGGTTACAATTGGATTACACCAGTTCACCCCGAGTCAGACATATATTGGGATGAAGGCCTGACTGGATTGGTTAGGTGATCTGGTCAACTTGACAGGTTCTGGCCAGGTTTAATAACCCTGGTTAAAAGTAACAATAGGTAGGAAATGTGCTTCTTCTTTTTTTAATAAATGTGCCTTTATTTATAATTGGGATAATTAATCAGTGTGCTCATGCCTATATAGCTCTGGTGCATACAAATTTTCATAATTTGGAAGGGAATGATGCGTTGGATCGTCTTGTTAGTCTAAAATATTATAAGTTGATTTAACAAGGTCCTATTAGTTACTGAACCCTCAGATCTAACCTTCAGCTCATTGGTTTTGCACTTTTCTCACATGTTTTTCCATTATAAACAGTTTTGGAAAGAAAATTAAGAACCCTTTATAGAAACAAAATGATCTAGATTTTCCCAGTAGTTTTCTTGTGAAATGAAATCGAATATCTAATCTCCAAATTTTTATCAAACTTTTGTTAATTTCCTTTCCCAATTAAAAAAAAAAAAGGAATTGACATTTTCTCACGAAAAGATGCACTTAACGAGATGTCCAGTAAAATCAGCATGAATATATGCAAATCAATTTTCTGAAACCAGATTGTACCTCGATGAAAATCACTTTCGATGTTCCGTACGAGTATATAACTCCTTTAATTTAGAAATAATCTAGGTAAATAGTTGAAATGATCGATGTTTCAATTCGTTTGATTAATAGAGATATAAATGAAATTATTAGATCACTTTTGAACAATTTTAACCGCAATATAACTAATAATATGCATGATTTAGTTATACACTCCTTACAATAAATACCAGGGGTATATTCCTTAATTATTCTGAATTGCACTTCGTTCGAGTAGTGTGTGTGTGTGTGTGTGGTTGATTACCTGACTTATCAACTTCTGCAACAGACTGTGCTGAGTCGCTAACGGGGATGAACCAAAGAAACACATACAAAGCCAGCATCCACAGAAGAGACGATCTGCTTTCCATCTTTTTAGCTTTTATGTGTAGGAAACAAGAAGAGCGAAATGAATCGAAGTAGCTGGTTTAAAGATTGCCACTGCTTTCAGAAGCAAAGAAGGAGCCTCTATATGTGTGTATGTATATATATATATATATATATCTATTTTCCTATACAATGACAGCTTGTCTATGGTTGAACTTATTGGTGAATAGAAAGGTAGTTGAGTGGCGCTGTAATAGTCTGAGGCACGTCACTCTCGTAACCAATGGTCTATACACGTAATCATCAGATATTTTGGAACAAGATAGACCGGAAATATTTCCCCCTCCCATGTATTTCCTCTGGTTTAGCCAATGGTATAAATATATGAGGTGAAAAGGTTACTCTTTTTATGTAATTTTTCTTAATTTTCCATATTTTATTTTAATAGTTGTGCGCACTTTCATTCTTAATTTTCTGGATTGTGTACTATATTTAACTATTTCTGAAATTGTTAAGAATTATGCTAAAAATAATTTATAAATAAAATTAGGAGAGTACTTTAATAATTAACGAGAAAATTGGACTATATGCTCTCGTGAAATGCTACGCCAAATGTATGCTTAGATTAAAATGCCATTTGCATTAGTTGTGGACAAGTGATTTTGCGGGATAAATACGTTTATAGAATTTTATCTCACAAAGTAAAAAAAATAAAAAGCCACTTATTTTTATGTTGATCCAAACAGCCAATGGACCGTGAAGCAGAAGGCCGTGGCAATCCCTCTTCCCTAGCGATATCCTCATCCTCGAAGTTCTCAGCCGCCTCGACTGAGATATCTGGAAGATCAAAATCTTCCACGCTGAGATATGTGTTGTCAAGATTGGCCTCAGCGCCGCCAGCATCCGGAAACTCCTACTTCTCAGGATTGGTCTCAGCGCCACTTCGTTCCGGGATGTCCTCATGCGGGATCATAGGCTTATTACCAGGCCTACGTGTAGGATCGGGACTAGACATCTATAATTAAATAAAAAAACATTAAAATAAATTTAAAAAATTAAAACATAAAAAATAATTTAAATAAATTAAAAAAACAAAAATAAAAAATAAAAACTTAATTTATTCCTTTCTAGCTCAACAATAGACTGATCTCTCTCTATTTTACTTTTTGAAACTCTTTCGATATGACGTTTTTGTGAAAATGGAAGATGAATATATATAGGACGAGGAGTTAGCAGCGGTTTGTTTAAAACCGCTACAAATTAGCAACGGTTCTAATAAAACCGCTGCTCCAACCACCGCAAAATAAAATCACTTCTCGGAAAACACGCAAATTAGTAGCGGTTTTACCTAAACCGCTGCTAAATGGAAAGGAAATCCGTGACGTTTCAATTTTTTCATCTGTTTATTTTGTAGCAGTTAACAAAACCGCTACCACGTTATGACCCTTCGTATTTTGCCGTGCTTTTTTTTTTTCAAAAAACTGCTGCAAAGTTTCGCTACAATTTTGGCGGGTCATTCGCGCCACATTTTGTCGCGGTTTTAAACCGCTACTAAATAGCCAGTGTGACAAGCGCTTAGTTTCTGCGGCAAATTAGTTTACAACCACTACAAGTCATTGACTTTGTTGCAGTTTTAAAAACCGCTACAAATTACCTGTTTTTTTGTAGTGCTTCTCACGTCAGTCGTATAAAAAGGGATGTGAGAAGTGTGCCTTCTCATGTCCGTTTGCCAAAAAAATGGATGTCAGAACAGATCTAATGTCAGTTATATAACAGACGTGAGATAGAAAAGCTTCTAACGTTTCTGATATAGATGATCCTCACAGAATGGATGTAAAGATAAAAAAACAAAAAAGAATTGTGTAGAAAGTTTTTGTTGTAGTAATACACACTTGATAAAAGGACTTTAACCTTAATGCTCACACCCCAAAAGAGATTGGCTTCAATTTCAAAATGACCTTTCATTAGTACTCTAGTATACACACTGATGGTTTGCTTCATAGTCTATGCTTATGAGACCTACGACCATAAGTATTTCACAGTCTTCACAGTCTTAGCCTCTTAGGTCATTTTATCACTTCAAGTTAACAAGAAAATTTAACGAGTCAAGTTCTCCAATCATACATAACCACATGTCATATTCTCTCTCACGTGGATTTAAAATTGAACGATAATATTTCAAAATCAAAACATGTAGTCATATGTGATTGGAGAACTTGACGTAACAAATATAAGAAACTTGAACTAATTAAGTATAATACTTTTTTTATTTACACAAAAGTTTTGATGAGTTGGGTCTCACAGGCTTACCAATGTCAAGGTTGTGCCTCAATGCTCAAAGAGCACTTACAAGAACATTTACAAATTGCCCCACCAATAAGGTCTTTACATTAGCTGTAGGATTTGAATTCACCTGAGACAATATCAATTATTCCATCCGGCTCTTATTATAAGATCCAAATTAAATAACTGAATTGTGTGTTTTGAAAAAACAGTTAAAAGTAATAAATAGGTAGTTAAATAAACAACCCTTTATTTATAAGTGGGTTGGTCAAAGTCTCTTCTTGAAATAGGAACTAGTTAAGATGCTCACCAAAAATGATTATCACCTCCAATTAATTAAATACGAACTATCCAAATTTGATTTGGACAGTTCAGATTTGATTTTTTATTTTTATAAAAAAAATTATTTTAATGGGTATAAAATCTAAAATAAAATTAGTCTCTTAATTATTATATTTTTAATAATAATTTTTTTATAAAAAATTGCTAGTTTAAAAAAAAATCAGATTTAGATCATTCAGAATGAAATCTAGATGGTCTATATTTAATAGATTAAAGGAGCTTATCGTTTTGATGAGCATCCTAACCCTAATCAGGTACCTCGAAATATTCCATTTAGTCAAACAGCTCTTAGGGAGCTGCTTGAAGTTATATGAGAAAGAAAGCATTGTCTGTAGTAGCTGTTTGTGAGATTTTTTACTAGATCTGATATGACTCGTTCTCCTGTGGGTTGAAAACAATACATTCAATCTGGCAGAAAAAAAAAAGAAAACAATACATTCAATGTTTTAACATCACTCTTATTTAAAATTATAAACAATGACTGGGAGAATGTAATACAAATTTGAAAATTCTTTCACTTAAATGTTAGTAAAATCCATAATTATTCTATTTATCACTAAGCCAGTTTAATAAGCACCGGTAAATAGTGGAAATGATCGATGTTTCCATTCGTTTAATTAATAGAGATAGATGAAATATTAGATCATTTTTTAAAAAACTGTAATCATATTATAACTAAGATCAATATGCACGATTTAGTTGTAAACCCCTTACAATAAATACCAGGTGTATATTCCTTGATTATTCAGAATAGCACTTCGTTCAAGTAGAATATATATGGTTGATTACCTGACTTATCACCTTCTGCAACAGACCGTGCTGTACAGCTGTGATAGTCTGAGGCACTTCACTCACCAAAACAATGGATTATATATGTAACCATCAGATATTTTGGAACAAGGTAGACCGGAAATATTTCCCTCTTATATTTCCTCTGTTTTCGTGTATCGTATAAATATTTGAGGTGAAAAGGTTAATTATTCGATTACTTTAATTTTTCTTAATTTTCCATCTTTTATTTTAATAGTTGTGCGTTTACTTTCATTCTTAATTTTCTGCATTGTGTACTATATTTAACTATTTCTTAAATTGTTAAGAATTATAAAGACATATATTTAGAATAGTAAACAAAAAAGAATATACTTTCTGATTAAATAAATACTTTTTAATATAGCCCATAACAATTAGGTTCACTTAGACCTGGACTCACCCTAACCTTTTTTTATTTTTTATCCTTTCCTCAAATTTCTTGGTTTGCTAATTATTTTTATATGAAGTTATGCAGTATTTGATACGGACGCTCACAGCATTTCAAGATTAATCACATTTATGATCCCATATTATTAATTGATTAATTTTAAAGGTTACGGTGGAAATTTCTGCAATGAAGTGTTAAATACTCGGAAGTTTTTTAAAGAGTAATAACACCTCTGAAATATTAAAAACACAGCAATATTACCCCTCATCTTTTTGACATGCATATCTTCTTTATGGATACAAATTTACTTGACTTATGGATATTCTATCAATTTCGAATTTAATTGTGTGTCCATCAGTGTGCTCTTCAACTCTCACCCCCAAATTCTTTTTTTGTCTTTTTAATTAATCCATTATGGTGCCTTCTCCATGTGATTTCTTCAATTCCATACAAGGAAGCTATATCTATTTAATTATGTTAATTATATCATAATAGAGAAAGAGTTAATTATATACAATGTAAGAAAAGCAATAGAGATCGATCATAAAGTCACTTGAAGCTTGAGATCTCAAATTCTAGCCAAGATGATGAGCAGCGGTCTGAGTACTCTAGTAAGCCTAAGAAGTGTTTTATATTGGGAATTGGTGTTAGGATAGAGAGAAAATGATTTTTTCAGTTATATTAACAAGGTACTGGGAGAAATTACAGAGAATGATGTTTCAGTTCTATTCACAAGGTAGAGGGAGAAATTTATATATAAATGTATAATAATTTAACACTTCATTATTATTATGTTATTGCAGAGTTGTTTTCATGTGATGTGATGTATATTAAACATGAATAAAACTGAAAGTTTGTTAAATTTTAAGGCATAGTTAATGAAGTTTAAAATTTTTTTAATCCATATAAAACATGCTGAAAATAACTTACATATATAATTAAATTAGGAGAGTATTTTAACAATTAGTGAGACAATTGGACGATATGCTCTCTTGTGAAATGCTACACCAAATGTATGCTTAGATTAAAATGACCAATTGGATCAGTCGTGGGAAAGTGATTTTGCGGGATAAATATTTTTATGGATTTTTATTTCCTTAAGTGAAAAACAGCCACTTATATTTTATTTTGATCTAAACAGTTACTAAATGAAGTAGATAAGGCCCCCATAAATTTGATCCCAAGAAAGTTTGAAATGATCAAAGTTTGAGTCAAGTCAATTTGAACACGTAGTTCATCTTAAATATGACAAGGCAAAGTTTGAAGCGATCAAACTTCCAGTCAACTCCATTAATTTGCCTGTCCCGTGTTTTTATGATGAAGTTATCTACCACTAGCCTGCCTTTGATATTGTTGGTCCTTATTACTCCGCTTGTAGAAAATATTTTATTTAATTTTATTTATAAATCATTTTATTAAATTTTTCATGTGAATGTACAATTTTACTCATCATTTATTAAATGTTGATCTTGCTGCAAGGTATTAAAGGCTAGATTAGACTTTGAACATGTTGAGATAATGGGTTAAGGGTCAATAGATTATATTGTAATAAGCCTATGGGTCTAACCGATCATATTAAACAATGTAATTTAATAAAAATACTCATATTTGATTATGAATAAGTTAATATAATACTAATATTTAAACAAAAATGATTACTCAAGACATAATGTTTTGATACATAGATTGCTCACAACATTATTTAATTTTAACAATAAGAAAACGCAAAATTGAGAATATATATTTATTCTTACAATACTTTTAAAAGATACGCAATAACAAATAATAAAATGCTAAAAATAGTCACTAATAGTTTAATTTTTCTTAATTTTCCATATTTTCTTTTAATAGTGGTGCGTTTACTTTCATTCTTAATTTTCTGTGTTGTGTAATATAATTAACTATTTCTGAAATTGTTAGGAATTGTAAAGATATATACTTAGAATAGTAAACAAAAAAAGAATACACTTTGGATTAAATAAATAATTTTTAATGAAGCCCATAACAATTAGGTTGCTTAGACTTGGACTCACCCTGCACATTTTATTTTTATTTTTCATCCTTTACTTAAATTTCTTGGTTTGTTAATTATTTTAATATGAATTTATGCAGTATTTGATAGGCTCATGGCATTTTAAGTTTATATATCAATATTTTTAACATTACTCGTGTTTACTGTTCCACATTATTAATTCATTGATTAATTTTAAGGGTTAAGGTGCATTGAAGTGTTCCACATTATTTAGAAGTTTTTTAAGGAGTAATAACACTCCAGAAGTGTTAAAAACATAGAAATATTACCCCACATGCATTCTGAAATGTGAATTTTAATCGTTAAAGTTGTATAATTGATCACTCTCTCTCAGCCAACGCCTTCCTTTCCCCTTCCCGTCATCTTTCTTTCTTCCGATGAACATAGGCTAAATTTTAAAAACTTGTAATTTTGCATTTTTTTTTCAGCCATGAACCTGGGCTAGCTAACTGAATTAGAATTGATGACTAACAGAAACTTTAATTCCGTATAAGCATTCCTAGGAATAATCACTCCCAACGAATCATTATTTCAATTAAACATGTACATTCTTTATGATATCATTTCATGTTCTCTTCCATGATGATCATCATTCTTTAAAAAATGAAATGTAAATTCATAAAATTAATATACACGCCACTCCTTAATTCCACCCTCTCTATCTTGCTAGTAGTACTTCATTTAACAAAAATTTATATATAGTCATTTTAGAAAAATCAACATAGATTGTTTTTTAAAAAATAATTAACTTAACTAATTTTTTTAATCTTTACAAAATTGATTATTTAAATTTTATATTAAGGTTTAGAGGGAGTATGCGTGTATCCAATCTACATAAAAATAACACTTTGAATGCAGTTGGATATAAAGCAAATGGGTACAGTCTAATACTGCTACATTAGATTTGCTATCACTATCTCTCTCGGTTCTTTTTTTTTGGGCCAATATCACTATCAGATATTGTACCATATTGTCATCCTCCATTATGTCCAACAACTTATTATTGAAATTTTGTTTGGTTTGGAATCCTATGCTTACAATTTGGTTAGAGATGGTCCAGCACGCAATAGCGATGTTAACATCTATATAAATAGCAATATCGATATATATATATACTACTATGGTCTTTAACTTATGAGCTAATCTGTGATTTGACCTTCATTTCAAATATAAGACATCTTCTCTTATTTGTCATTCTTTTTCAAAATTATCACTATCAATGCTCCCTCAACAATAATTAAATGAGTGATGTAACAAATTAAATGAATTTTTCCTGAGACTCAACAGTAATCAAATTTTCGAATTTTTACTTTTCCATAAAAATGGAATGGTTACTTGAAGGGTCAAAATTATCACTATCACTACCAACGCTCCCTCAAAAATTATTCATTTTTGCCTCTTATGATAATTTTTTTTAAAAAAAAATTTGTTGGAAGCATAACGATAACCCCACATCGCTGGTATATTACAGACAGTTTTGGTTCGATAATATAATAAAAAAAAATCTAGATGATATTGACTTTAGGAAGCAACGCAAAACGTGTCTCCTTGTAACGCAGTGAAATACGATACTTGCATCCATCACAGCCAGGGGTGGATGTGATGAGTGGGTATTACGCATCAAATATCAATCATGCCAATAACAGCCAACAACCAACTACTCCATCCTTATTAAACCAACCATGTGAACCAAAAAAACTCTTCCTTCCTGCCCCAACGCTCCCCCGACCCAAAAAAATAAAAACTAAAAAAAAAGCACTTTTTAAATTAAAATTAACGTGGATGATTTTTTTTAAAACAGCAAAAAGAATACTTGTCGCATAGCGGTAATTTTTGCGGAGACTTTATGTGGTTAATACGAAAAAAAAAAATACAGCAATCAATTGTAATTCAACGGTTGAGAGATCCTGAGTAATTCGCAAATAATAAACACTTGTAATAATGTAAAAATTACAACAAGATGTTTTGAAATCCAACTCAAGAGATTGATTCATCTTAGAATTTACTTGTCTGGTTCTATTCATAAGATAAAGAGAAAATGATTTTTTAGTTATATTCTCAACGTTTAAGAAGAAATTTTTATAGAAATGTGCAATAATTTTATACTTCATTATGTTATTGTTGACTTTATTCTGATATTGACTTTAAATTTTAAAGTAGAGTTAATGAAATTTATAATTTTTCTAATACGTATAAAACAATAGAATCAGGAGAAAATTTGATGATATGCTCTCCTGAAGTGCTTTACGAAATTTATGCTTAGATTAAAATGCTCATTTGGATTAGTTACATAAAAGTGATTTTGCGGGATAAATATCTTGATGGGGTTTTATATCTTGAAGTTAAAAAAACACTTATCTTGAGTTGATCCAAACAGCTATAGATGAAATAGCAATGTGGATCAGGACCACATAAATTTGATCCCAAGAAAGTTTGAAATGATCAAACTTTGAGTCAAGCCAATTTGCTATTTTAGCCTCAAATAGCGTATCTTATCAAAACAATATAATTTAATAAAAATAGTAGAAAAGCCAGATTAGAACATAAACCGATTGAGACAATGAATTAAAGGTTAGCAATTTGAATCGAGGTAAACCCATGGGTTTAGATTGGTCATGTCAAAATAATATAATTTAATAAATAAAATCATATTTGATTATGAACAAGTTAATATAATACTAATATTTAAATAAAATGATTACATAAGACATAATGTTTTGATACATATATATCTTACAAAATTGTTTTATTGTAACAATAACAAAATACAAAATTGTGAATATGTATTTATTCTTCCAATATTTCAAAAACTACAAAGTAACAAAATAATAAAACAGTAAAACATAGTCACTCATAGTTAATGATAGCCTGATTTAGGTAATTCATAAAATAAAAATAAGAACTCCTCAAAATAATGAAAAATAAAAGCAATACATCCACTTAAAGTTAGTATTTTAATCCATTAAAACTGAAAAAAAAAATTTAGAATCTTGTAATAATGGAAAATTCAAGCTGAGTTTTCTTGTATAATACTGGAAATTACAAAACTAGAACCAATCAAACAGTAATAGCAAGATACAATATTCAAAATTCCTGTTAGAAGCAATGACGTTTTAATAAGCCTATCCGTAAAAGCTACATGCTTACATGACAGCATGATACAGTTGAAAACACATTTTAAGAGTAACCAGGATTACTTAAGAGTTGTTATGCTGTTATATAAGTCACAATAATCAATCTGCAACAATATAGTTGAAAGCTTTTATAAATGTCTCTAGCCTATAAGTAGAGAATAGGAATTGTGTGTGTGTGGGAAACACGCCTATAAACTTTAACGGAAGAAGAGCTTCTAGCCTTGGAATACAAGTCTAAATGCTCTATTGGTAATTTCTCCCTCCTGCATTCCATTCTGTGAGAAACAATGATTATTTGTCTTGCTTTTCTGGGACTTTTTTCCAGTTTTGAGGCAAGCCATACGCAGCTTGCAGCAACTTTCTGAAAAAAAACCCATCAGATCAAATTTAAAAGTGGCCAAGACTGCTTGTGGTCTGCAAGAAAATTAAGGAAAGAAATTGAATTCTAAACTAAATGAATATAAGCTTACACAGACACATTATGAAAAACTGAGTACCAAGAAAAGGATACAACCGAGGCAAATGCCACTTTCTTGGATTAGATCACAACCATAGATTCTTAGGGTGGTCTCGGTGGCTTCACCTATGCCATCTTTCCGAGGTGGCGAATTCTTTTGCCTCTCATTAGTGAGGTAGAATGTGTCAATTCCTGTATAGATCATGTTTTATGCCTGCCTACATTCAACAAAACTGAATCAATTAAGGAAAATATACAAACGGCGTTGCGAATAGATGGAACAATTGGGTCATAAACATGAACGTGAGATTGTCCTTTTCATGGGATTCAACTCGGTTGATGGTGAGATTCAAGTTGCATAGCAACTCTTCCAAAAATGGATCAAAGTAACACTTCCAAAAAGTTTGTTTATTTATTATTATTATTATTATTATTATTATTATTTTGCTTAATCGAATCGAACCCCTCTTTATAACGTTAGCTGGCTGCAAGCCTGCAATCTGATTCCCACCCACCTCCAAAAACTGATGATCTTATGTACCTCGTTTAGCATGTGTTTGTGTATATGTTTACATCGTGAAAGTGTAATTTGTTAGTACTAGTGTATCCACTTTGCTTAAGTCATGCTTCAAATTTAGATTTTTTATTTTGCCTCTAAATATAAGTCATGGTTCAAATTTTAAGGTGTCCTTCTTCCTTGTTTTAAATAATATTCCGGTTAAAGTACAATCTTCTTTCCCAAAATTTAAGGTAGTTAAGGTTTTAAATTAATTAATGCAGCATAACTGGAACATAAAAATGAAAAGAAATTAATAATTCTTTATATGATACATAGATTTTATCGTCGGTGTAAAATGAAAGGCCTCTCTACCCTTTAAGGAAAAAGGCAGAGTGGTTGTGTGGGTGTGTTGAACCTAAAAACAGAAATGAAGGTTTTTACCAAAAAAATCAAAAATAGAAACGAAGGAAATGAATTTTTGGGAGAATCCCAGAAACCATTGAAATCTATAAAAGACAATCAATGTATCGAATATGCATAATACCAAATCAAGGTGACTGTTCCAGGTGATAAGGAGAGGGGTAATAGAGTAATTTAATAATATTTTAATATCTCAAATTGGGACAACCATCCGGATTTGGCATTATAGATTTCATTTCACCTCCGTTTGAGTTCCAAAATTCTTGTTGGACTTTACGTTGCTTGCGCATCATCCAACACACACACACAGGCCTTCATCACTGCCGGCCCTTAAAACTAGATAACACGAAGTTACATTTTGCTAAAAACAAGGATAAGGCCCAGTTATAGATACATCTGTTATAAATATTCGGTAAATATTCTTATTTTTTTTACATTTTTTTTATTTTTATTAACGGCTTATTACGTAAGCACGGTGAATTGTATGTGAGAGGAGCTTTTTTTTAATGAACGTTAGTTCATCACTCGTGCATGCTTTCGTTGCTCTATCATTTGTCAAAGGAAAGGCCTCCTTGCATGCTTTCGACCAAAATGAATACGTGTTAAACCAACCGCATAGTTTTGGGTCTATTGAATTTTTATTTTATTCTCTATCTATTACTTTTTTTGCTCCCTTTCTTTCTTTTTTTAAAATTAACTTTTCCTTTGTTTAATAATAAATAAATGATAAATATTATTATTTTATTATTAATACCATACGAGGGAGAGTAATTAATGCCTACTTTTGGCAAAAAAAAAAAATTTATTTATATCTTGTGGTATTGAGTTGCGGCCAAATCATAAAGCGCAAGAACTAGTGAATTAAATAATTGTAGAGCTACTTACACACTACACACTAATAAAGTCGTCATATTTATAGTGGAATTTGAACTCATGACTTTTTAGGTGATGAGTCAATTACTTACAACTAAATCAACATTTATTAGCTTATAAGATTTAATTATTATTATTATTATTACTATTATTAAGAAAGAATTATTTCGTACTAAATGAAATTTATAAGAACTAAAAAGAGTTTATCAAAATAAAAGAAAGGAAAGGATAAAAAATCATAGACAGAGAAAAATAATAATAAAAAACATGAAAGATAACATAATATATGATTAAAGGAGCAAGTACAAACAGTGAAGCCTCGTTGATAATTAAAACTATTTCTTTTCAAATTTTGTGATAAATATTGAGTTTTCAATATGAGTATAGAGGTGCACTAAGATATGAATAATTAATTTTAATCCATTTAGATTTATTATTTGGTTGTTATGAGAATTTTGAATTAATTTTGAATTTAAAAATTTAAGAATTTTCTTTCCATAAATTATTTATACTGATTAAATTTGAGTTAAATAATTTGTTTGTGTTATTAAAAGTTGGCTAAAGTATACATATTTTTCTTTAGGTATATGTCAAATTTTAATTTGATCTGTTAAATTTAAATAAAAAATATACTTTTAATCATTTATTATTAATGTCATTAGTTTTACTTAATAAAAAATGATGACTCAGCAAATTTAAATGGTGATTATAAAATTAAATGTCAATGAAATATGATTATATTTTAAAATATAAAAATAAATATATTAAATAATTAATATTTAAGCATGTTTTAGCATCATTTAATTTAATTGTATAATGGTGATTGAATTACCAACAAGTACTTGATTGGATTGGTAAGGGCATTTAACTAGCATAAAACCTAGATGCAGCAGCGTTAAAACTTATTGGGAGGGTTTGCCATCAGAAGGGTTTCAAAAGTGCTTGATTCATATTAGTCGGTTGCTTGGACACCTAGTAATAAGTTCAGAAAAAGTGCCGAATACTATATGGTCAATGGCAAATAAAAAAAAAAAGAATGGTGATTGAATTAATATTTTTTGTTAAATAAAAATAATGGTATTAAGAATAAAGTATTTAAAGTGCAATTTTCAAATTTAAAGAATCAAATTGAACTATGTTGTAAATTTAAAATACTAAATGTACATTTTAATCTTAGAAATATTATTGAAATTTTAATTGATTTATGATGTTAAATAATTTTCGTAGATGAAAAAATGCTGATTAAATAAAGGATTTATAATTTAACAATTTTTAGGGAAAAGATTATTCTAAAACACATAAAGTTAGGGGCTCCTTTAATTATAATATAATCATAATTTTAACTTTGAGATAATATACACTTTCAAGGACAAAAATATATTACAAATATTTTAATTTAAAATAATAATATTTTATTTTCATTTTGATAAAAAAAATGTTTTTCTTACCATTCGTCAGTTTGTTTAAATTTTATTTCGATTAGGTTGAAGACTCACAATTTTATTAACAAAATATTAATGATTCTTTAAGTGATATCTACATCAAAGATTATTTTTTAATGGAACCAATTTAAAGTTTAGACTATCACTTTTGCAGGAAAATATAATAAATTACCTGAATTTTTTTAATTTTATTAAAATCACAATAAATTTAAACTGGTCATGTGAGAAATATTTTTTTAGTGAAAATCTTGTCATTTTTAAATTAAAATATCCGCAAACCAACTTTGGGCTCATTTGGATAAACGGTGACAGAACTTCTTGATAGAATGTCTTTTAGAAAATGAATTTTGGGTAGAAGTTAGATGATGTGATATGATTTATATTTGGATAAGCAATGACAGAAGTAACTTTTTGTGAAAAGGAAAACTTGTTTGATTAAATGTTTGAGAAATAAGTTTTGATGGAAAATGACTTATAAGACATTTATATCATCAAATATTATATATTTTAATATCTATATTTATTATTTTATATATTGTGATAATTTTAGGAAAAAATAAAATGATAAAAATAAAACAATTTAGCTATATCACAACTGTTTGAGAAGCAAGCTGTATTATATATGAAAAATAAAATAAAATGGGGCACGTGTTGCATAATCGATGTTTTGGACATGGAGCTTCTCATTGATCAGAGCTGAACAAACCTGTCATTGATATGATTCTGGGGTATGAGGAAAGAATTGACAGGAATTAATGTGTGGCTCACTACATCCTCTAGAATGGGGATTGGAATCAATGGCAAATGAAGTAATCATTTCCTCTTCACATCATCAATCAGATAAGTTGTGCGCACCCACTAAGAGAGGCAAGAGGAGAGGACAAAATATTATGGAAACTGTCCACTGACAGTTGTTTTACTGTTAACTCTGCCTATCCTTTTCTTTTTGCAGGTACATAGCAAGATAAGAAAACCATTTGGAAGATCATTTGGCGATGGCCTAGACCATAAAAAATTAAATCCTTTTTATGGTTAGCAAGACATGGAAGAACTCATACAACTCAATTGAGAGTGAAACACAAATTGACTTTGGTAGCTAGCTAATACCCTTATGGTTGTGAGCAGAAGGAGGACCTAATGCATCTCCTTCATGATTGCCCGAGGGCAACTAAATGCTTGAGATCTATGGTACATCGTAAAAAATGGGAAATGTTCTATAATCTGAAAGGACACAATGGATGCCAAAATGTTGGTAAACTTTCTTGGGGGGGTTCTGTTTGGATATCTGCACTGGGATATATGGCTTTCATGATGTAATAAGCTTTTTGGAGAAGATCATATGATTGGAATAATCAATGCTGAATTTAGCTTTTTCAAAGCATGCTCGGATCATGACATCAATCAGCAATATGGTCTGAGTAGATAATGAGCACATGATGAGTCACCTGTAGAGCTACAAGGTGTCGAAGACTGTTATCTAATGGTGGATGGATCCATCTTATTGAATGGTTGAAGTGGTTGTGGAGGGTTTATTAGATATCATAATGATAGATGGGTTTGTGTTTTCAGCTATAAACTAACTACTGTCCCTCCTTTGGTTGCAGAGTTAATTGGTTTCATTGAAGGCCTTAGTCTTTGCAGGGGTAAAGGTTTCAAATGAGTAATTCTATAATTTGATTGCATAGAAGCAATCATTTACTCCTTAAGGGGTTGTGAACCCCACTATCCTTTTAATGAAATTGTGGATGATCTTATAAATCTTATGCATCGAGATTGGCAAGTAGTAACCACTCACACATGTAGAGAGGCAATATCTATTGCCAATCAACTAGCTAGGCCATCACATAATTTAGATAATAGTTTTTGTATCTTTGATCAACCTCCACCTTTTGTTCGAGAGGCAGATGTTGATGAAAGTATAGCCAATGCCTAGGATGTTGTACTTTTTTGGTTTTAAGTAATGAAATCCAAGTATTATTAAAAAAAAAATGGAGCTTCTCTGATAAAAAATAAAATAAAATGATAATTTTATATATCTCTATCTCTCTCCCCCTTTCTCTTTCTTTAAGCCTTGGCTTTCACTTTCCCCATCTCTCCCCATCAATTTCTTCCTCTCCCTCTTTCTCTCTGTTCCCCTTGTCTCTGCCTATGACCACCATCTTAGCTTCCAATATTATGATCGATGTCCCCACCATTAACCCTAGCATCCTTTACCTTTTCTTACATGACTGTTCCACCGATGGCTGTGAGGTCTCTATCTTGTTCTCTGCCTCTCTCATCTTTGTCACTCTCTCTTGTTTCTCATTGCACTCTCATTTTAATGAAGAATTTTGGCGAGCTTGTTCAAGAACCATGGGGGAGACTCATAGTTACAAGAGAAGATGACGATGGGAAAAAAGGTGGTGGGTCTACAGTAACCGTAGAAAGAGATGAGCACATTTGATTATTCCCTGGTTTGAATCTATTTTGACACATAGCAACTTGAAGTGCTCCCATCTCTGAAGATTTTCGCTAAAAGAAGAATGAGCTTTTTCACTGGAAGGAGCCTTGATTAGCTTCTCGGTGGAAGGAGCTTTTGTGCCAGAATGACTTCTAACACAATGGTGAACCAAACACGTGAAATTCCCCTAGAATGACTTCTGCCTCCCCAACGTAAGTTTGATTTCTCATACAAACCCTTTATCCGTTAAAGTCTAACTTATCTAAAGTTTAAAATCCTTTTAAATTAACATTATAAATAAAGGAGTCCCTATTAAGAAAATCAAGAATGAGTTCATTTATTAAAAAAATATTGTTTACAAGAGATTTATCTATCCTTCTATGGGTGATTACTTGACCCTAAACTCTTAGAAACTTCTTAAACAAGACCCATGTTAACCTTCCTCTGGAGAGATATCATGGTATCCTCTTTCTTTACATTGGTGAGGACTCCACATCCTCTCACACTAATCACAATACTAAGATCCTATATTTATAGAGCTTATTCAATTAGTGATATTTGTTGTGTGCCAGAGGAAGCTGAATAATTCTTGTACATTGAATAATAAGGGAAAAATTACATTTATCTGATGGTCAGCCCTTACATGTATTATACATGATGTATAGAGCTACAACATTTATTATTTGTTACAAACATAATAGGCCTCATGGGCCTAATATCTAAGCCCAATTCCTTACATTTCCCCTCAAGTTTAGCGTTATACAGATTAAGAAACTCTTGACTTAGTTAGCAATTTCATGTATATATCTTTTCCTACTGCTTTCTACTATCATTGTCCAAGGAGAGATCTCTAAGCACCTTAGGTGAAACCTCATTAAATATAGTCATGCTCAAGTACTTCACAGGACCATCCTTTGGCTTGCAGCATTTTGCATAGTAGGACAGATTCATGTTACTTTTGTCCGTGTCAGTTTCACACTTATCACTTTCATGGAACTTCGCATCCAAATTTTCCATTAGAAACTTCAAATATGCATCTGTCACAAATTCTGATATTCTGAACTTAGAATTCAATCGATGGGAAAAATCTAAAGCCAAAACGGGTTTGGATTGAGAAGAATGGGCCAAGTATGGCCCAATACATCATCCTGCTGATTTATTCTTCTTCTTCAAGCTCCAATTTCCTTTGACGGTTTTGGATTTCATTTGGATTATTTTTTCCTTCACCATTTTTGTACCCAAGAAAGGAAAGTGAGCGTTTCGTGTCTGAGGAGGCATATTCGTGACTGCTTTACTCAGATCACTTGAAAACCCTTTCACTTTTTTCACCATTTTTGCACCCAAGAAAGGAAAGTGACGGTTTCGCTAACTCAGCACTACTCTTCTTGTCACCAATGGAATTTGTTATATCCTAAATTTTGGCCCAGAAGTTCAAAAAAAAGTTTGAATGATATATGCTTCCAAGCTCCATTTTGAGAAGTTTCTTGCTAGGCTAAATGATTTCTTGGAACTATGTGGCATTTGGCTCAGCAAAGGGAAAGTTAAAAGTAAAAGAGAATGAAAGGAAGGATATATGTAGAAGCAGAAAAAATAAGGAAAGGGTAAATATGGAAGTAGAAAGGTAAGGAAGGGAAAAAAAAGTCATTTTGCCAAATGTAGAAAAGATAAGGGCAAAATGGTCATTTTGAAAAATTAAGGGACTAAAGTGTCTTTTTGAAAAAGTAAAGGACCAAAGTGACATGGTGAAATAGGGACTCAAGTATAAATTCAAAATTTCTTGGGACCAAAATGTCATTTTTGAATTTTAAGGGCATTTTTGTAGGTTAAGAAAAATCAAAGGGCATTTTGGTCAAAGTTTGACGAAAATATTAAAAAAATGTTAGGATACCAAAAGACAGAGAAAAATTCACTGATAAGTAATTGAGAACTGGTTTAAGTTAAATTGACAAAAATAACCTTTATGGGAATTCTAAGGGTTATTTAATATTTGGATATTTAATAAAAAATTAATTAATTATAATTATTTAAAATAACCAGAAGCCTCAAATGTTTGATTTCAAAGCAAGAAAAAATAGCTTAAGAATTGTAGTGTAATGTCCAGAAAATAAAAACTAATTAAAGAAGGGACCTTGGTGTAAAGAGGAAAAGAATGGGAGGGCAAGAGTGTCATTTCTCCCTCCCATACTCTTAATAACCGTCCAACACCACCTTTGCACTGTGCTTCGTGTTCTTCTCCATCCTTCCAGATGCGAGCGACGAGCGAGAGTAAGCGCGTTTGCAGAGCTAGTACTCATTGATTGAAAACATTTTTCACCAATCTAAGCAAGGATTTGTGTTGAGGTAAATTTTTTGAAGCCTCCTCTGTCCTCAAACTTTTCATCTTAATGATTTTGAGATTTTGGGTTAAACCAAGGGTGAGGAAAAGTAGGACTTTCATTGATTAAATCAAACAGGAAGCAAGAGTAAAGCTTTGATTAATTGTATGGGGCAGTAAATTCAAATTTTCTGATGGGATTTTGAGGTGGAGTTTATGTACTGTTCAAATGAACAGTACTTCGATCTTCCCTTCCTCCCAATAGCACAGAAGCGTGGTGCTGTTCATGACGTTTAACTGTTCATATGAACATTGTCTCCGCTTCCAGTTGCATCACTGTTTATATGGACAACGCTTTCATCTACTTATGGCAAAAATATGTTGGTTTTTTTTTTTTTGTGATTTAAAGCATAATATTGATGCTAGAAAATTTATTGTGGCTTGAGATCATGAAATGGGATACTTATTGTGGATTGAGTATAATTATATGTTGTGTTCAGGAAGGGAAGAAGACAAGTTGGACGCTGAAGGTTAGCGAAGAGTTTTTTACTAAGAACATAATAGGTGAGTGAATAGTGTTCCCATTATAATTTTTGTATAGTATGTTTTACTACCTTTCATATTTTAAGCTCACTTGCCACATTTTTGAGCATGATCTCATTGATGAAACTTTATTAGAATTATTTAATATTCTCATTGATATTGCAAGCAGTAAAGTATAAGGATTTAACATAAAAGGTATTTATTTTCCTTCGATTTTTTTCATATTGAATATTTGACTGTGAAAATTGAAAAGAAATTTTTTATAGTTTTGATCATTGCATTATTTGAGATATTTAATTGCTACTATGATATCATGCATGGAAATGATGAAAAGAGATAATATTTAAATAATATATATACTCTCCTTGCATGCTTGGAAATGTTTTGACCTATTCTTGGAAACTTTCATGGTGGGATCCTTGTTATAAAATATGTAAAAATAGTTTTATTGTTGGAGATGGTTGGAAATTGATCCCACGCATGTTTGAAAATGTTTTGAAAGGACTGAACATAGAACACTGGTTACTGACAGCAGTACTGTTAGTCCTTGGCGCTCCATGGTTAATTATGAGCTCGCTTGTTATTCATGGGTGTTATATCTGCGCTTGTTTCATGACTTTGAGCCATGCTTGGTTAGTTACCCTTGTGAACAGTGTGTTCACGCTTGTTTCATGGCATCGAGTTGCGCTTGGTTATTTACCCTCGTGGACTATGTGTTCACGCTTGTTATTTCATTCTGTTGAAGTCCTACGAAAATGTGAAATTTGAGAGATTCCTGTTTAAAATCACTTCTGTTTAACAAGTTGTTTTACTATATACTTAAGATTCTATGAGCAATGAACTATTTTAGAATTTTAATTATAATTTGATTATGCTTAGCAGAAATTGACATTAATTATTATGTTATTTATCAAAGTTAAATTTTGTAGATTAATTGCTTCAATTTTATTAAATTTTATAAATGGGACGTTATTCACCAGAAAATTTATTTTAGCTTCAGATAGCTCAATTGACCTCGTACCCCCTGGTTGAGTAGTAAAGAGCTTCGTTGTTGATATTCAGGTCGCTGGCCCCTTTTGGTAACTGTTGCTTGGTGTGTGTGTGTGTGTGTATAAACCCATGTTTATGTATTTCTTTTTAAGATTAGATGCTCCACGTAGTCTATAGGTAGTATGCACGTTATATTTTGGGAAATATGTACATGCTATGGTGGAGCATCACTCCAAATACTGTTTTGAGCTTTCAGGTCATTGTAGAACTTTCGAGAAGTCTGTCCTATAGTGGAGACTCTGCCGAAATTTCTACAAAAATCCTAATGTGTTGATAGAGCAGAACCTGTTTTTATGTCACAATCTTGAAGAAAGAAAGTATGTATTGTGTCATTTTGCACTTTGATAAATAGCATACATCGATAAATCAAATGTTTACAGAGTGTGAGTTTCTTTATAGTCCGCGCCGGTCACCTCTAAATCTTAGGACGTGACATGTAGTATTTTATAAAATTATTTCCAAGATAAAGTCAGAACCAATTTGCAGAAATCGAAAGGAAAGGACCTGAAAAACCTTGAATTAAGGTTTTATTTCAAAAATTAATTAAAGATAATTCTGGAAGAAAAATGAGAAAAGATAAATCATGTAAGTATCAGATGAATTTTGAGAATTTTTAATGATCTTGCACCGGTTAAATGACTAGAGAGTTCTCGAAAAGAATTCTTGTAAAGTATTTGCTTGGTCACCAAGCAATGGAAATTCAAGAAAGCTTTCAAGAGAAGCCAAGAAATTGATGAAGGACTTAGATTTCACCACTTGGCATGATCATATTTAGAGGCCAAAAGTAAGAAGAGTTTATGTCTATGTGGTAGAAATTATCAGCAAAAAATTATTTTATCAGATACAGTTGTGGGCCCCACTTGCTAATCTTAATTTTTAAGTGTCTAAGACACTTGGGAGCTTCATTTTAAACAGGTATTATATATGATTTGACTTATGTATTCTATCACTTGTTGATGTGTGTGTGTGTGTTGGTCTGTTTATGAAGTTTCAAGATATTTGACTTAACACTGCACAGTTTTGTTTGCCGAAGCTTGGAAGAAGAAGAATGTTCTAAAAGCAAAGAATCAAACTTTTTCTTACTCAGAGGTTCTCAGGATCACAAACAATTTTGAAACTATGATTGGAGAAGGAGGGTTTGGCAAAGTTTACCTTGGCACTTTTGAAGATGATACGCAAGTTGCCGTGAAGTTACTTTCCCTATCTTCAAGGCAAGGGTATAAGGAATTTCAATCAGAGGTTAGAAATCAAAGTTAAATAGTATTTGGTTTTCAAAAAAAAAAATTAATCACTCAATAATGGATATATATATATACTAACTTTGTGCTTAATATAAGTCATGTAATTAATTAAGGAACCGAATAAATCATATCAAAGTATTTATTTATATTCATTATAAGATTATACATCAGTTTATAATAGTGTGTGTATATGTTGGATTTTATTCAATGAAGATGATGCTAACTTGTAACTTGTAGGCTCAACTCTTAACAATTCACCATAGGAACTTAGTCTCACTTTTTGGGTTTTGCGATGAAAATGATGTGAAAGCATTGATTTATGAATATATGGACCTTGGAGATCTTGGCGGATTATTATCATGTTTGTCTTATATCATACTCATCTGGTCCTATTTTTGAAGAGAGATAAAGTTTTATTTGGTCTAATTCATAAGTTATATCATTAAATTTTTTATGTAAATGTAAAATTTTACCATTCAATTATTATGTGCTAACTTTATTATCATGTGTTATAGTGAATACTAAATTGGATAAAGTTAAAAATTGTTAAATTTTAAGGTGGATACTTGTTCGCACCGCAAGTACACGGGTCACGCCAAGTAATAAAGTGATGAGAAAGTATCGTTCCCACGGGAATTTATTTAAAAATCTCAACCAATCAAAAGGCTAGGTGCATTGAATCAAGTTGAACAAATCAAACTTTTGATGTGAAATGATAATTTTGAAAACTAATTTCTAAAACTATAAAGTGATACAAACAATTGATTCTTTAACTTCAAGGATGATTTTTGAAACCTAGGATTATTTCTCCCCCTTGTAATTCATAACCTTAAAATAACTTCCTCTCTTAAATGCTCTTAAAATATAAAGTGATAGTTTAAGATTCTAAAAGTACTTGTAAAAGCTTTCTCAAGTCAAAAACAAGTGTTTGCTTCCATTAATTGCTCAATCTCTTGTTACAATTAATAAAACCCAATTTTCAAGCTCCAATCCTAATGTAACTATGCAATGTTGACAAGTATATCTCTATCTTACCAACAAAACCAATGCTTTTCTGAATCATTTGCTGCTGTAATTGTGAAGCCTATATGATTACCATTAGTGATGTTGGAGCGTAGGGTATTGGCTTCAAGTATTCAAGAGTAAGTTGTTGGGAGAAAGGATTTTCATAATCAAAAGTGACATTGATGATCCTCTTGCGGCCAGGAGGAAGCTTTTCAATTTCAGAAAAGTGAAGGAACAAATAATACTGAGAGGATAAATCGTACATACTCCAATCTAGAGTTAAGAGATTGGTATGATTTGGGGGTTGTGATGCAGTTCGTAACACTTCCAATGGAAGTCCATAAACGGAGTCATTTGCCTTTGCTTCTTCTACACTTGTTTGTAAGACATCCCAATCAGCAACAATCTTATTATTCCACCACAAGCGATCGTATACATCGTCTTTGTACCTGTATTTCAAAAAAAAAAAGGTAGTTAAGAAAAAATTATATTGATCTCATTTCTTAAGATCTCAATACCTTGCTAACTTATCAAAATGCACAAGAGACTTACCAAGAAGTTAGAATTAAAGCAGAGTAAAATATAAGCTCTGAAATACAATATATACAACACTGTTATTCGAAATGATTCTGTCAAAGAAATTGTTTCAACATTCAGTATAGTATTATTTAGGGAAAACTGGGGATAAATCACCCTTTGAGAGATTAATTAGGAAATTACTTAGGGAATGTATTTACACATTAGGAATATTTGATTTCTTTCTTTTTATTTTTTCAAACCATATGGCATATTATATTCAATATCATTGGTTGGTCTAAGTTCAAACATTGTGGACTCCAAATGAAATGGTGATATCCAAACACCCGTTTGTGAAATTTAACCTTTTGGATATATATAGGGAAAATAATCAAACTTTGGGAAAAACATATAAATTAAAGAGATAAACTTTAAAAATGAGTTAATAATACTTCAAGGTATTCAAGATTGATTTGAAATTAGAAACAATAAACAATGCTAATGATGTATCTCCCACGGGTACCTGCACATGGTATATATAGAATAGGAAAAACAAAATGACAAAATTTAATTTATTGGCATTGTTGATAGTAATAAATAATTAGATATGTGAGTAAATACATGTACTCTTCTAGTGCTATTTATAAATCATTTCTAAAATATTTTACAGAGACAAAAAAAAACTTAATTCATTACATATATATTAAGATTAAACTTTTCAATTTTATCCCTTTACATTCATATGAAAAATTTAATTATTTGCTTTGTAAATAGGATTAAAAAGCTGCTCATCTCTTTACCCTATTATAGGATAAGAGGTGGGTGGGTGGGTTTGTGTGTTTGTGTGTGTGTGTGTAGGGAATCATGACCCAAAAAAATGGGGAAGACAAATGGGCAAAGTGAGTGCAAGGTTGAAAGAGAATACCTGGTCCAAGCGAAAGAGAGCCCAGAACCCAATTCAGTTCTGTACGAATTCAAATCATCAATAATAAGGGGAAGAGGAGAGGGATAGAGAGAGTAGTTCAAAGGCCTTAATTTCAAAGAGTTGATGAAAGGAGTGCCTAGTCCTGTGTTCACCAAGCACACTTGGACCATATTCTCTGTGCTATCATCATGCTCCATTATCACCTCATACGGATAGATTGGGGAAATATCATCAGAATATGCTTTAAATGTGGTCCAGTAATTGACCCCTAGGTAAAGTTGGAACATAGGAGGTTGGTTTTTGAAGTCATAATTACCATAAGCAAATATGGCTCTTATCAAATACTTGTGCTTCTGACTCTCATGTTTTGGCTTCAGAGTGTAACAGTTTCTTTCTTCTTCCGGGAAACGTCTCAGTGTCATTAGTTGCCGGTTTATGGTCGGAGCATGAGAGTGGAAGTCAACGTTGGGGGCTACTCTGTGAGGGGTTCCAATCTCATTCTCAATGAAGCCTTCATCTGTTTGATACCAAATCCCTATCGCTTCGTCCACATAATCTTTGCTTGCTCCACAGTCTATGCTTATGAAACCTACAACCATAAATGTTTTTATAAGATGGTTGGTCTTAGCCTGATCTTAGGTCACTTGACCATCATTTGGAGATAGTATCCTTTTTAACAAGAAAACTTATGCAGTTCAATCACACATAAAGTGGATTTAAAATTGCGAAGACATATAATCATGTTTAATTGAAAAACTTGACGATATAAAGAATTTGAACTAAGTATAATCCTTTTTTTAATTACATAAAATTTTTGATAATTTAGGCCTCACGAACTCAGCAAAATCAGGGTGTACCTACATGTTTAAAGAGTACTTACAAGAGCATTTTACAAATTGCCCCAGTAATTTAAGGTCCTAACATTAGGTGCTAGATTTGAACTCACATTGAGACAATATCAGTTATTCCATCACTCTCTTATTATAATATTCAAAAAACTGAATTAAGTGTTTCAAAAAAACTGTTAAAAGCAAGGTAATTAAACTTGGACCGGATTTTGAACCAGTCAAAATAGTCGGTCAAGGATCAGTGAGTTAGACCGAGATCAACTTGTAGGTTAAATTAATCATATAAAAATAATATAATTTAATAAAAATACTCATATTTAATTTAAAAAAAGTTAATATAATAACATTTAAATAAAATTGTTCATACAATCAATTAAAATCTACAAAATAACAAAATAATAAAACACTGGAATATAATACATACAAAGCCAGCATCCACGTAAGAGACGATCTGCTTTTCATCTTTTTAGATTTTATGTGTAGGAAACAGGCATAGCGAAATGAATCGAAGGGCCTAGTTTAAAGATTGCCACTGCTTTCAGAAGCAAGGAAGGGGCCTATATATATATATATTTATATATTCCAATACAATGACAACTTGTCTGTGGTTGAACTTATTGGTGAATAGAAAGGTAGTTGAGTGCCGCTCTAATAGCCTGAGGCGTGTCACTCACGTAACCAATGGATTATGCATGTAACCATCAGATATTTTGGATCAAAAATAGACTGGAAATATTTCGCTCACATATATTTCCTTTGGTTTCGGGTATGATATAAATATTTAGGTGAAAATGTTAATTATTTGATTACTTCAATTTTTCTTAATTTTCCATCTTTTATTTTAATAGTTGTGCGCTTACTTTCATTCTTAATTTTCTGTATTGTGTACTATATTTAACCATTTCTGAAATTGTTAAGAATTGTAAAGATATCTATTTAGTATAGTAAACAAAAAAGAACATACTTTCTGATTAAATAAATACTTTTTAATAAAGCCCATAACAATTTGGTTGACTTAGACCTGGACTCACCTAACACCTTTTTTTTTTAAAATCCTTTCCTCAAAATTCTTGGTTTGTTAATTATTTTTACATGGATGTATGCAGTATATGATACCTACGCTCACAGCATTTTAACATTAATCATGTTTATTGTCCCGTATTATTAATTGATTGATTAATTTTAAGGTTACGGTGCATGGAAGTTTTTGTATGGAAGTGTTAAACATCCAAAAGTTTCTTAAAGAGTAATAACACTCCTAAAGTGTTAAAACATAGCAATATCATCCCATATCTTTTTAATATGCATATATTCCTTATATATACGAATTGACTAATGGATATTCTATCAATTTCGAATTTACTTGCGTAAATTATGTGGTTGTGTGTTTATGAGTGTGCTCTTCAACTCTCACCCCCAAATTCTTTTTTTTTCACCTTTTTAATTAATCCATTGAGGTGCCTTCTCCATGTGATTTCTTCAATTCTATATAAGGAAGCTATATCAAGTTAATTATGTCAATTATATCATAATAGAGAAACAGTTAAATATATACAAAGTAAGAAAAACAATAGAGATAGATCATGAACTCACCTAAAAGCTTGAGATCTCAAATTCTAGCCATGAGATGAGCAGCGCTCTGAGTACTCTAGTAACCTTAAGAAGTGTTTTATATTGGGAATTTGTGTTAGGACATAGAAAAAATGATTTTTTTCAGTTCCATTCACAATGTAGAAGGATACATTTTTTTATATAAATGTATAATAATTTTATACTTCATTTATTATTATTATGTTATCGCTAAGTATGTTCTCAAGTGATGTGATGTATATTAAACATGAATAAAGTTGAAAGTCTGTTAAATTTTAAAGTAAAGTCAATAAAGTTTAAAATTTTTTAATCCTTATAAAATGTGCTGAAAATAATTTATCAATAGAATTAGGAGAATACTTTTTAACTAGTGAGAAAATTGGACGATATGCTCACATGAAATGCTGCGCCAAATGTTTGCTTAGATTAAAATGCCATTTGAATTAGTTATGGACAAGTGATTTTGCAGGATAAATATTTTGATGGAGTTTTATCCTATAAAGTAATAAAAAAAAAAGCACTTATGTTTTATGTTGATCCAAACAGCTACTAAATGAAATAGCTAAGGCCCACATAAATTTGATCCCAATAAAGTTTGAAATGATCATACTTTGTGTCAGGTCAATTTGTGTTTTTAGTGGCAACCAACCGGCGAGTAGTTCATCTTAAATATGATTAGGGAACGTTTGAAATGATCAAACTTCAAGTCAAGTGCATGAATTTGTCTGTCTCATGTTTTTATGACAAAGTTATTGTTCCCATCTACCCGGAAGCCCACCTTTGATATCCTTGGTCCTTGTTACTCCTTTGCTATAGAAAATATTTTATTTCATTTTATTTATAAGCCATCTAATTAAATCTTTTATATGAATGTATAATTTTACCTTTTATTTATTGAGTGTTGACTTTACTGCAGGTATTAAAGGCCTGACTAGACTTTGCACCTGTTGAGATAGTGAATTAAGGGTCAATGAATTATATTGGTATCAACTAGTGGATCAGACCGATCATATCAAAAAATATAATTTAATAAAAATACTCATAATTTATTATGAACAATTTAATATAATACTAATATTTCAAAAAATGATTATTCAAGACAATAATGTTTTGATACATATATACCTCACAAAATTATTTCATTATAACAATAAGAAAAATACAAAATTGAGAATATATATTTATTCTTAAAAATATAAAATTGAGAATATATATTTATTCTTACATTAATCTTTCAAAAGTTACAAAGTAACAAAATAACATAATGCTAAAGTATAGTCACTAATAGTTAGTTTTCTTAAGTTTCCATCTTTTCTTTTAATAGTTGTGCGTTTACTTTCATTATTAATTTTCTGAATTGTGTAATATATTTAACTGTGGGAAAATCCCTATAAAATAGCCCTTAAATATGGAAAACCCCATATGGTTCCATGAATAAGGGAAATGACAAATAGTTGTCAGTCAGAAATATGTAATTTCACAATTTTTAAAAAAAGACTAAATTGCCTATGATATTTCACTTGTGATATCTTATGATAGAATATTGACAACTTTTTTGAAACTGAATGACAAGTTATGTAATGATTTTGACAATATGACCACTTGTGTGCCTATGGTGTTTCACAATTAGGTCTGATAACAATATTTTCTAGTGTATTAACAACTCTTTTAAACAAAATGACAAGTTATCTTATGATTTTAACAACACCTCTACTTGGGTGTCTGTGTTACTTCATTGAGTTTGTTGACAACATTTTTTGCGTATTGACAATTATATTAAATGGAATGACAAGTTTACTTATGCTTTTGACAACATCTCAACTTAGGTGCATGTGTTGTTTAATTTGTGTTGGATAACAACATTTTCTAATGTATTGACAAATCTTATAAAAATAATAACAATTTTTAATTTCTTATGCTTTTGACAATTTGTCCACTTGAATGCCTTTGTTGATCCATTGAGTTGCTTTACAACATTTCATAATCTATTGACAACTTTATTAAACGGAATGAAATTTGCAATTTCGTTGATGGTATTAACAACTTATCTTATGCTTTTGACAACATCTACATATCAAGAATGAAATTTGCACTTCATTGATAATACAAACAACTTATCTAATGCTTTAGACAACATCTATAGACCAAGACTTATAGCATGTTTCATTAATAAGCAAACAATATACACCTACATCTCATGAGTAAGTGGCATATTTTAAGTAATATTCAACATCTATCCACCATGCAAAACAACTAATTGCACATTACACTATAAACATTACTTATCAGTATTAACAATACCATCAATGAAATTTACAACACCATTGATGACACTAACAAAATATAATATTAGTACTCATATGATAGCAACAAGATTAAATATTTTCAAATGACAAGTGAATATTAAAATTCCACATTCACCTAATATTTTCTTGTTATTGCTAGCAAAAAATAACATACTACTTGCAAAAATATATATAATCTATATATCACAGACATTCACCCAAAAAATTATGAAAGATCTCAACTCCCAAGTCATTCATATATACCAAACCATTCTCCTATCGTTACCCTCAAATCTAGCATCTTCATCCCCTCCTTTATCAATTTTACCCTCACACTCCCACCATAAAATTTACCTTTACCATCAATATTATGTACAAACTTCCCACCTACATGCAAAAAACACACAAGTGCTTTCAAAGGAGTTGGACCCATATTAAATGTCATCTTGCATGCTAACTTGCAAAAAATTCATTAAAATGTTAATTACCCACCAATAATTTTTTCTTTACTTAATAGAATGAGTACAACATACACACTTTCTCCATTTAGTTGTACTAATGGAAACCAGTCAAAACTCTCCATATTCATGTCATTGAGCTGTTCTTTCCAAGGAGGAACCCATCTCACATCATCCCTAACTCTATCCCACTAGTAGAAAAATGTTAATTTAAACCGGCTTTTTTAGACCTTATTTAAAGAATAGATTTAAAAAATATGATCGGTGTATAAAATTTTAATCTTTTAAACCGCACCTAAAAACATGCGGTCTAAGAGATACTATTTTTAGACCGCACCGACAGATATGATCTAAAAACATCATATTTTAGACCGCACCTCTGAGATGTGACTTAAAAGCATCATTAAAATTTTAAAATTTTAGACCCCACCTTACAGGTGCAGTCTAAAAGCTCTTTCTTCTTCCCTTCAAAAACAAGACTACCCTCTTTGAGCTCTAGAAACCACCTCGCCTCTCGCTACTCCGTATTTTGAATCTTAGATTCCCACCCCCTTCCCCTGCACAAGCTTAGGCAGTGGAAAAGCCTTCATTCGGCACAAGATATTCATAGGAATACATTCAAGTTCTTCGAGCTATACCTTGCGTTTTCTTCATTTTCCTTCAATTCAAACCCTAACTTGTGAATTTTTGTTTGGTCATTCTAATCTGTCAATTCTCTCGAGTCTCTCCTGATTTGGTTGAGTTCGGTGGCAAAAAATGTCATTCTAAGCCGGGAATCGATGTTTCTGATTCTTCAATTTCTCAAGGAGGAATTCAAGGAGATTGTTCACCTTTGAGATCTATCATGTTCCTTCACTGGGAGATCCGAGACGGAGCATCGGATCTATTTCTCCAAGCTCGTCGAAGCTCTTCACCACGTGCTTTATGAGGGTTCTTCTTCCACAACCAAGCCCCACCTATTCAAAGAGCACAAGGGTTGAAGCCTTCGCGAGGGTTCTTCTTCCACAACCAAACAACGAGTTGAACCCTCATGCCACATTCCTCACCTCTGGCCCTGACCGTACTTCTCTTTTGGTGATCGAATATGGGATTCCATTGTCACCCATAACATAACCTAACGAACAATGGTTGACTTATGTTTGAGCATACCTCACTGTGAATGACTTAGGTTGGGGTTGGTAGGGATTCCAAGGTAGCTATTACCTCAAAGAAGGCCATGTCAACACAGGGGAGTCCTATGGATTGTTTGACTTCTAGTGGCAAAAGCTCAGTTACCTCATAGAAGGTGTGTGCATGTGTGTGTGTATATTGTATCATCTCTATTCAACTTGAGGCTAATTATTCTTGTTTAGTTTGTTATATATTAACACTTGTTTTTTATATATACTAAGACCTAAGTTTGAAGAAGGGCATGTCGAATATACTGTATCACCCATAAATTGGGTAATGCGCAAAGACAAAGGATGATGTTGATGAAGTGGAAGTGGATGACTGTGACAATGTGAGCGGGTGGAGTGTAGAAGGAACACAAATCAAATTGGTGAGTGCAGAGAAGGTGAAGTGTTTGAAGGCAAATGGGGAGGGAAAATCGATGGAGCTCAGAAAAGATTGCTCCAACAAGAACTAAACTTCATGGAGAGCCATAACAGAGTCAGCCATGCACTGGGCTACAGTGGACGGACAGGGCAATCGATTGTGCTTTCAAAGGATGCTAACTTGTCCACCGTCTTGATGGCCAAATGCATCTATGTAGATTCTAATCCTTTGTGCACTAACAACCCTTAGAGCCAATGGTTTCAATTTGTTTCCACCAATGTGACTTTGTAAGTATGCCTCTGACCCTCAAGCACCACTCGTTTTGTATTCCAGTTGTAGTTCTTTCAACTCATACTCTTATTCGGTTTGTTCGTTTAATTGATTGATGTATTTATTTTGGGTATTTGTGTTAACTTAGAATCGATATGGGGTTTATGGGTTGTTTTTTGTTTTTGATTTGAATGCAGATTTGGGGGTTCCTAATTCATTGTGTCTATGAATCAAAGTATTTTGTTGTCTGTATAGGAAGACGAAGAGGAGGAAGAAGATTGCATAACAGTGAGCTGGGATCACGGTTTTTTTTTCTTTTTTGAAAAAGGCCATCTTTTAGACTGCAAGCGTGCCCATGCAATCTAAAAGGTGAACCCTTTTTTTAGAAAAAAAAAGACACATTTTAGATTGCATTTATGTCCATGCAGTCTAAAAGGTGACATTTTTTTTAAATAAAGACACCTTTTAGACTGCATGTGTGCCCATGCGGTAGAAAATGTCTCGTTTTTAGACCACATGTTGGTACATACTTTCTAAATCATTTTTATCTAAACCACATCTATATACAGTTTAAAAGCTCTTTTTGTGCGGTCTAAAAAGCACTTTTTCCACTAGTGCCCTCAACATACTTAACAAGATACCCAGCATCACCACCAATACCACTACACAAGCAGTCAAAAGTATAGCAGAAGCCAGTATTCATTCCAACCATAAGAGGTTCTCGGACAACTTTACCAATGCTATTATGAAACAAGGGTCTAACAAAATCCAAATTCAGTAAAATCATCCCCACAGTTGTATTAATCATGAAACAATTACCCTTTAATCCAAACACGACATCAATAAATTGGAACAAGATTGGCCAAAAACAATCTCCCGAAGCCATACTAGACCATCTCATAACCATGGAAATGAAACCATAAAAGGAAAGGATGTAACTTTTGAACACCAATTTGCTAGCCTCCCTTGTTCATCCATCTTCATAATCAAGCAAACAGACTAATCGTTCTTCACAGTCCCAAAATTCACTGTAAAGCCAAGGCGCCCCAATCACCAATCCTTCATCAATTTCACAATACCCAAAAGGCACCCATAAGAGGTTTGCCCCAATCCACCCTTGCTTTGCATCCTCTTCTTCATCCATTCATTCGACCAATCCCTCATATCTGAAGAAGGACCCAAACCCCCTAGTTTTAAATATACCTTCGTCGCCGCCACATCTTGGAGGAACCAATCAAAATTCCGAACAAACGCTGCACATGAAGAACTCCCTAGCTTTAAATCTATTTTCGTCACCTTCTCTGTGCGCCAACCCCTTCGCTGTCTCACATTATACCTAGTCTTATATTACCGAAGGCCAGTTTAGTCTTTTCCTTTAAATTTTGAAATTCCAGATTCCTGACTAATACTTATCTATCCATTCCCTTGTTAATGGCACCATATAGTGTTTTCTATATTGAAAAGCTATTTTATAGGGATTTTTCCGTTAACTATTTCTAAAATTGTTAGGAATTATAAGGATATATACTTAGAATAGCAAACAAACAAAAAAGAATATAATTCGGATTAAATAAATAATTTTTAATGACCTGGACTCATCCTACACTTTTTATTTTTATTTTTCATCCTTTCCTCAAATTCCTTGACTTGTTAATTATTTTTATATGAATGTATGCAGTACTTGATACGCGCGCTCACAACATTTTAAGTTCATATATCAATATTTTTAACATTAATCTTGTTTACTGTTCCATATTATTAATTCATTGATTAATTTAAGGGTTAAGGTGCATGGAAGTTTTTGCATTGAAGTGCTACATATCTGGAAATTTTTTTAAAGAGTAATAACACCCCAAAAGTGTTAAAAACATAGAAATATGACCTCCCATGCATCCTGAAATGTGAATTTTGATTGTTAATGTTGAATAATTTATCTACACCGTACTCCATGCATATCACCTCATCACTCTCTGCGCCAACGCCTTCCTTTCCCCTTTCCCTCCTTTTTCTGTCTTCCAACGAACATGGGCTA
>QFDD01000093.1:0-81243 GCA_006871305.1 Vachellia collinsii | reverse complement strand
TACAACACGTGTTGGGACTTCGCTGGCATTTCTGTAATTCGGTTCTGAAGCTGCTGGACACGTGGGACCTCGCTGACATTTCTGAAATTCGGTCTTCAAGCTGCTGAAACACGTTGAGACCTCTATGACATTTCTGAATTCCAGGTACTTGGCTGTCATTAATTTCTGATCCACCCTTTTGTCCTCTAGTGGTCCTCAAATGAAATTTTCCTTTTTCAGCTTCTAATTTTCCAAATGTCTTCTAAGTGTTCTGAAATGAATTTCAAAGGTAAAATGTAATATCTTATATTCCAAAATCCAATTAAAAATATTAATTCATAAAAGTATGAGATTTTTACCCCTCTTTAACTCTATTTTCATATATTTGCCTCAATCTAAATAAATACAATTAAATTCAATAAAAATCTAAATATAATACTTAAATCTCTTAAAAATGCCACAATTTTATATAGTAAAATTGCATTAGATCAATGTCCAAAATGATTTATATTTCTAAGAGTTTCATTTTTATTTTGGTCGATTTTTCAATCAAATATGTATATCATGTGGAAAATTTGAGACACTTGTTTTCCAACCGTGGAGTGATGGTTTTTTTTCCAAAGTTCATTAACTTCTGAAAACTTTTGCATCAGTAACTAGTACTTTGTGTGTCTAGAGGTTTTTCTTTAACATTATCCAAGAAGAAGAAAATTCAAATACCACGAGTCAACTTCATAAGTTTTTTCTTTTGGGGGAAAAGGGGGTATATAGAAATAGTTGGAATTGAAAGCATTTCATTTCAAATTGATTTTGGCAAATCAAAGCAGTTCCTGATTGAAAGTATAAAAACGAGGGCACTACTCGATGATGCAAAAGTCTTCAGAAGTTAATGAACATTGGAAAGAAGCAATCACTCTAGACAGCGATATGGAAAACAAGTGTCTCAAATTTCATTTCACATTGTATTTTTCCACAATTCAACTTCATAAGTTTTTTCTTTAGGGAAAAAATATATCTAAAAATAGTTGGAATTGAAAACATTTCATTTCACATTGGCTTCTGCAAATGATTCCCCAACATATTCCAAAACACATGGGACGTGGAAAGGAAAAAAAAAAATCAAAAGCCACATGAAATGAAGAATGAAAAATGATAGTGTACGTGGAATGTGATGGTTCCTTACAACGTCACAAATTAAAATTGGAATTTTTATGAGAAAGGCATCCTCACGTTCAATGCTTGACAATACATTGAATAAATTGCCTCATATATAAGCATCCATTAACACCTTAAATGGGCAAAAAGAAAAAAGAAAAAGAGAATGAAAGGAGATTCATGGGTTGGTAAAATTATTGGACCCGTTTAATATAGTTGACTAACGTGACTTGGTGAAGACTCAGACAAAGAAACAAAGGGGATTGTGGAATAGGTGTAGATTTGAAGCATGTTCACCGTAATGTTATAAAATCATGTTTATATCAATCAAGATAAAATTTCATTCACATATTTATCTCGTAGATCTTAAATTAACTTGAAAAAATAACTTTTACCACTAATCCAAACATGTCTAATATTGCTATGCAAGGTGTTGGAATGTTTGAAAATTGAGTTCATTACACTAGTAAAAAAAATGCTTATTTGAACTGTCCCTTTTAAACTACATTTAGAGAATAAGGTCTAAAAAATATGACTGGTGATTATTTTGTAAATAAAAATATAAATTTTTTGTCAATTAAACCACACTTATTAGGTGGGATCTAAAAGGAGCTTTTTTAGACCGCACTTCAGAAGATCCTTGTACAATTTAAAAAGATTATCTTTTAAACTGTACCTAATAGCGTTTCCTTTTAGACCACCTCCAATGTGTGCAATTTAAAAGAAAATGTTCTAAACAACCAACTTTCAAAATCCTTTAGCGCGTTCCAATCAAGCTAGGTGGCACTCCAATAAATCATTGATAAGAGGAAATTTGTAAGACCTATGAAGATTGATGTTCAGTAAGGATGATATTGCGAGGATTCAGAGTTACAATAAATGAGAAGGATATACCTATAGACTCATCTTATAGAAAAGAACTGCAAAAAGATCCATAGGACATATCAATGACATTTATGGAGCATCATCTTAGCTTGATTGGATGATAAGATTGAATTATATCTTACATGACAGCACTACATTGGCCTTATTGGGTTAACTAACAATCAAACAACAGTGGAGGCAAATTTGCTATGTTTTCATACTTTTGAGGTAACATTGAGCTTATTTAAAACCTTTGAGACAACATTAATTAAAAAAAAAACTTTCAGGTGACTATTGATCTTTCAAGAAAATTTCTAGGACAAAAATGATCCTTAAATCTACAAAATAATGTATAGAAAAAAAACAAAGTAACTATTAGTAATGCTTGTATCCTTCATTTTTAAAAGTACTGTTAATGAACACGTAAAAACGACGAACAATGATTACGAGGCTGTTTGTTTTTGTTTTCAAAAACAAAAAACTGTTTGGAAACTTTTTCATATTATTTACAGTCCATTTTATTTAATTTTTATTAAATTAATTTATCAATGTTATAATATATTAATCATAAAAATTAATGTCAATTTCAAACATATAAAGTAAGTGAACTAAACAATTCTTTTACTCTTTTTAACTAAGTTGATGTTAAAAACAATTGTTTCAAACAATTTTTTATTTTTTATTTTTAAATATAATTTAAAAAATATTCAAATTGTTTTTTATTTTTATTTTTTTGAAAATTTCTTCTTAGAAACAACTATTCAAACATGTTTTTTGTTTTCAGAACTTGTTTTTAGAAACAATTAACCAAACAACTTTTTTTGTTTTCTGTTTTCTAAACGTGTTCTTAAAAACAGTTTTAGAAAACAGAAAATAGAATCGAACAGCCTACATTTGCCAGGACAATGTAAAAAAATTTTAAATTCACCTACGTCTAAAATCATAAATTGCATCCCAAGAAGTCATAGAGAGATATTACATGAGACTTTAATTAGAGGCAATGTTTAAAAAATGTAATAATATCCTGATTTTGATTTATCCCTATTTTGATTTTGATTTCATGTAATTTTAAATTATAGGTTTTGGTTCCTCAAATATTAAAATGACTTAGCTTTTTATTATAATATAGAGGCCAACGTTTTAAATGAAAAGAAATGTAAAGCTTGCTTACAAAATTGCCAGAGGGTTTATGGTCAGAAAAATATGTTATGAATTTTATTCTTAACACTTAAAACTTTTTTCTTGTGGGGAAATTTCTCACCTGTTTCGTTGCGCTCTAAATAGGAAGGGTCAATTATTTAACCAAATGTTTATTTCATACTCCTTTGTTTTTATATATAATTCACTTCCAATATATTTTATATAGATTAAATAAAACCTTAAACCATATTAACTCTACCTTAAAATTAAAAAAAAAATTCAATTTTATCCCAATTTAATACTAGCATATACTATAATACATAATAGTAAAGTCAATAATATATAATAAATGAAGGGTAAAATTGTACATTTATATGAAAAATTTAGTGAGGTGACCTATAAATATAACCAGATAAAACCTTCCATCTCTACCTTATAAATAAGACCAGATGAGTATAAAAAATTAGAGTCAAATGTTTTGGACAACATTTTCAAATTTAATGAATTTTTATAATTACTCTAATATTTGAAATTTTATCATATCTTTCTACTTGTGCTATAAGTCCAGAGATCTATTCTACTGTGACGGGGCAGTATTTTAGATGCAATTTAGAAACCTTGGCATATTTGTTTTTATTTATAGTGTCCAAAATGATTTATATTTCTAAGGGTTTCATTTTTATTTTGGTCGATTTTTCAATCAAATATCTATATCATGTGGAAAATTTGGAACACTTGTTTTCCATATCGTTGTCTGGAGTGATGGTTTTTTCCAAAGTTCATTAACTTCTGAAGACTTTTGAATCAATGACTAGTATTTTGTATGTATTGAGGTTTGTCTTTAAAGAAACAAAAAGAAAATTCAAATTCCACAAGCCAACTTCATAAGTTTTTTCTTTAGGGAAAAAAGATTTATAAAAAATAGTTGGAATTGAACTCTTAATGGATAGCGTTTCTTTTTCTTTTTTCACTTTCCTTTCCTTTTTTATAAACTCTTCATAGATATTTGCAACATGTTACAAATGGGATAAATACTTCCCAAAAAAAATAAAACTTAAAATATTGACCCTGTAGCATAATTGTTTTCCCTACCCAATATATATATATATATAATCTTGCGTTGAAGTTATGGTAATGAATTAACATATATCTTTGCATGGAAATGGTCAAAACATTGGACCACAACAATTATTGGACCGGTTTAATATAGTTCACTGACCATTTCTTTCCAACACTAGTTGACTGGCTTAACTTGGTGAAGACTGAGACAAAGAAAGATAGGGGACTGTGGGACCAATGTAGATATTATTAAGCAAGGTGTTGGAGTGTTTGAAAATTGAGCTCAGGGATTGTTGTGGTCCAATGTTTTGACTTTTGACCATTTCCATACAAAGATTAAATGGAGTGGTCTAGCTCTAACAAAATCCGGTGAGCAATGAATATTAATCATAAACCTTTCTAGATTGCTTGCTGTCCTAGAGGATTACCTATATCAAGAAACCGAAAAAAAAAACAGAACTGAAAAAAAATATCATACTCATGAAAAAAAGTGAGAGAGCCAGTTTCATTGCAAGTTAAGGTTACTAAGATTAACTTAAGAAGTGAGATTTTTATTTTGATTCAATTCTGTTGGGTTTCAACAACTTGGTGAGACTGGGAACTTCCTTTACTTCCCCATCTAATTTTTTCCCTATAAATTTGAGTTTATTTAAGATCGATTGAATTTAATTTTTTATTAAAATGAATTATTTCCAATTTGATCATTAATTATGTATTGGATTTTTGCTCGGCGGTGAATATTTTTTCTAACAATCATTGATAGTGGATAGGCTTTTTTTGGTCAAAATAGTGTATGGGTTTAGGTGGGAGGAATTTTCTTGGAGAAGGGTACTTCAAAAAGTGTATATTTTAATAGCATATAAATAAAAAAATACTAGCTCTAATCCTTATTATAAGATCGAGTTAATTAATTTGAAAAAATTAAGAAAGCTAAACAATTAAAGAGGCATGAGTTCCAATTGCCTAATAACCTTAAAAGAAAACTTCCGTAGCATTTTCTCCCTCTAGCCCCATTTAATTTGGTCACCAATGTGGACCATTTGGTTTGTTAATAGAAAGGCGACATTGCCCAATTTTTCAAATTTTCTGGTAGAACTGCTCTAGTTTTTAAACTTTTGGAAAAAAATTGCCCACTCAAAAACTTGCGCATGTTCATACTCTTCAAAGAAAACATCTATAGTATTCTCACCCTTTAATCTAAAAAAATATTGCAAGATATTTCTCTAGTTCTATTTATAAGTTACTTCTAATATGTTTCATACAGGCAAACAAATTAAAAACCTTAAACTTTATTATCCGTCAAAATTTAACAATTTTTCAATTTTAACCCGATGGCCTTGTGACCCTGTAATCCAATATGCATGCACCTCCATCTCCTAATCAAGGGTAAGGTTACGGATTCAAATCTATGAATATGTAATGTATGCTAATGAACGAACTTGTTATTTGCCATGAATAAAAACCGGACAGGCCGGGTAGACCCGGGAACCGGCGACCCGATCACCCAACGGGTTCGGTCCTACCCCTAAACCGGATTTTTCAGACCCGGGATGAATCAATGTGACTCGGGGTGAACCGGTCATAAACCGGGTAACCCGGGGCAAACCGGTTATAACCCGGGTCTGACTTATTTTTTTTAAAAAAATCTGATTTTTTTATTTTTATTTTTAGTGAACTTGTACTATCTTTAATTGAATTTATTGCTTTAGTTTGTCATCATATTGATAATTTCTTACTTTTATTTTTTAGATTAACAATCAAACTACCACTGAATATTATTGATTTTATTATAATGCCTCATTATTTTGTTATTTTACAACTTTTGAAAGATTATAAGAATAAATATATATTTTTAATATTGTATTTTATTATTGTTACAATTAAACAGTTGTGTGAGACATGTATGCATCAAAACATTATGTATATAGTTTTCTTTTTATTTAAATATTATGATATTAACTTGTTCATAATAAAATATGAGTATTTTTTTATTAAATTATACTATTTTGTTATTACCGGTCTGACCCACGGGTTAACCCCGATCTAACCCTCTAACCATTGACCCACTGCCTTGACCGGTTTAGAAGCCGGTCCGGTTTTTAATACCTTAGTTATTTGTGTATTTTAATTAAGGAATAAAAATAAGACAACTTCCACTTTCTAACAAGTGTTTATTACACGAAAGTAATTCTTATGTTTTTCTTTTTTACAAGATGCTAAAATCCTTTAAAACAATAATATTCTATTAGATGGGACAAATGTCATAATGATATGTTAGATTTACAATATTTTGATAAACATGAATTATGTATTCTACCATTCACTACATTAATTTCAAAATGTTACAGAGTACATTAAACAGAATGCATAAATTGGCACATTAATAATAAAAAGTTTATTCATAAATCTTACAAAATATTCTCAATCTTCAATAAAAGTAAAGTTACATACACACTTGGCAAGCCAACGAATGTATTTATTCTAATTCATCAATCACATCTAACTCTATATTCAAATGTCTATTAGGAATGATGGTACTTGCATTGGTGGAAGCAGTAAAATCAAATGGAGCGGGAGGGACCTTTAATTTATCAGTTTCTCCTTCAAGCATTTGTATCACTGTTTTCATGGATGGACGATTTCCTGGATGCCACTGAATGCACCAAAGTCCTACGATTGCTACTTTCTTAGCAATACTAATATCAACTTCATCTTCTATGTAGATACTTATGTCACCTCCTTCAATCAAATTATGGATCCATTCTGGATATAGAACTTGAAAAGTTTTTTGATTTGCATCGACATTTTTCCTTCCGCCAACCATTTCTAGGAGTAACATTCCAAAACTGTAAATATCTGATTTGTACGACACCTTTCCAAAGTTTCGAGAGAAAACCTCAGGTGCAATGTATCCAAGGGTTCCTTTCGCTGCTGTCATCGACACCGTGCTTTGATTTTTTGAACACAATTTAGCAAGCCCAAAATCGGAAATTTTGGGAGTAAAATTGTCATCTAAAAGCACATTACGAGGATTGATGTCAAAATGAAGGATTCTATAATCACAGCCTTGGTGAAGATATTCAATCCCCTTCGCTATGGCAAGAGCAATTTGTTGAAGCTTCGACCATCCGACGAAATTTTCTGTGTTGTCTGGGGAAGATATGAACTTTTGGAGGGAACCATTGGGAAAGAAGTCATAAACAAGAGCTCGGCGACAACCATCAGCGCAAAAGCCCAACAAACGAACAACATTGATGTGATGAATCTTGCCCATCGTACCCATCTCATTAATGAAGTCTTGTCCATTATTGTTATCTGAATTATTAAGCACTTTGATAGCAACTTGAATCTCAGAAGATAGCTTACCTTTGAAGACTATTCCGTGGGCACCTTCACCTAATTTATCCTTGAAACTGTCCGTGATTCTTTTGATATCAGCATAAGAGAACCTGGTAGGTTTGAGTGCCTCGTAATCTGCCAAAAACTTTTCAAGTCTTATTTGATCGTCTCCTTTCTTCTTGAAGTAGCGATACAAGTAAAAGGACACAATGAACAGCAAAAGCAGCACAGCGGAACCTGGTGGTATAAGAGCACAACGAATAAAACAATGAATGTCAAGCCAAGCAACATTCCAAAGCCTGATGAGTGAAAAAATAAAGGACAAGCATAGCTATTGTCACCTGTTGTTGGTAAAACAATTCTGTGTATCTTGCTGGTTTTTGGTTGGGTGACTTGGGTCCATTTGAGATATAATAACGAGCCATACGAAAGGTAGTTTGCGGGTATTGGCGAACTTACCCGTGATATCATGGTGCAGAAAACCAGGTCGCTGGACAAGACGTTGTCATTGGAGTCAAAAGCAAGAATCGGGCAGGAGTGGCGGCGTGTAGAAATCAAACCAGGCCAAGAACAATTGAAGAAAGTAACGGATTGGGGGGCCATATTGTCATAATCATACTATAAGGGATAAATATTCGATGCATTGTAGAGACGGCGTTGAAGAAAGAGTTTGGGAAGACAGTCTTCTGGATCCTCTACTTCTAAGATGAGGGATTTATTGTCCATGTACCAGACATGAAGGCTTAGTCCTTCAAGGGCAGGAATAGAGGGGAACTCAACCATTAATGTGGTGCGATCAGAATGGGGAGCACCATGATTGTAGAGTCGGAATGGAAGAGTTTGCTGATGAGGCACTTGGTGGTTCTCACCATTCCCTAGTTTCAGAAGTATCACCAACAACAAATATCTGCCATACCAATACATTGTAACCAAATGATTTTTTTTGGCAATCTGAATCTATATATCTACAAGTGTTAGGGGACACGTCGTCTATCTCACTCAAAATAAGAGCTGGGGAAGTGAAGTCCGATGCAATTTGACCGGTTGATTGCGATACCGTTGAACATATAAAATCGGTGTAGAAATAGTCATAGAGCCGACAAGGTTGACCCAAAAAAATTTAAGGAGCCAACCAATGAAGATGACTAGGAAAAGTCCAGTGATGCAAAGAAAAATGCATTAAGTCTAGTATAATTTTCAAGTTGAGGACATTCTTAACTTATATGATTCTAAAATTCTTTTCTCATTAAATTTTATAGACCACATAGACAGTTAGGTAATCACATAAAAGATGTTAGTTCATTGCATTGAAAAGGTCACAACGTAACATTGTTTGGCAAAAAAGTTGTAACATTAGGAAACCCATATCTACTTGTAGAGTGCCCCAAGAATCAAACATTGGACCTCACAAACTATTAAAGTGCACATGTAGAGTTACAACTAATGTTAATAAGAGTTGGATTGGTAATTGGAACACTAGTAAAAGGAAGCAATAAAGAATTTTCGACGTCAAGGAAATTAAATATGAAGCGTCTATCACACAACAATCAAATAAAAAGGATAAAAGACATAACTTAAAACCGTAGATTTTTTTTGGGGCTAAGATGCAAATTTAGCAAAGAAACTTTTCATCATGAGTGTGTAGTATAATTAAGTTTTGAAGGTGTAAAACTTGTGCAGTTGCTAAAATTGTACATTTTTTAAAATTAAGGGCTCAAACATCCATTATAAAGTTAATCACATGAACATGCTTTATATCGACTAGTATAAGGTTTTATCTTAGAGTTGCTAAATATCATCATGAGCACCTAATATAAAGTTTTATCACAGTTGTTAAATCTTGTTAGGAGCATCTAGTACAAAGTTTTATTTCGACTTACGTGAGTGTTTTTTATCTATCAAGAGAGTCTAGCATAATTAAGGGTTCAATCATCTGCTATAAAGTTAGAGGGAGAACAAGTTGATCCCACGTCCAAAAAGGTACATACATTTGAGCCAATTTTTCGGAATTGCTAAAATTTCACATTTTTTAAAAAAATTGTATCTATTTTTGCACCTTTAAAACTCAATTGTGTTGAACAACTTAAGTTGGGATTACTTTTTGTCTTGTGGTTAACTAAACTACCATTGTGCTTATGAGATAAGTAGTTTTCAAACAAAAAATGTTTTGTAGCTGTCTCTTCATTAATTTTTGAGAAAATTAATCCTTTAGTCCCTAAACTTTTGATCTGGTAGCTGAGCTCCTGAACTTTGACTTGGTGTAATTCAATCCCTATAGTTTTGACTCGGTTGTTACTCAGTTTCTAAACTTTAACTCACTGCAATTTAGTCCTTATTGTTTTAACCATTTTATAATTTAGTTCCTAACATTTTATTATATATATAATTTATTTTTTAAAATATAGAGATTAAATTATAAAATGGTTGAAATTATAAAGACTGAATTGTAGTAAGTTAAAGTTCAATAATTGAGTTACAACCAAGTTAAAATATAGGGACTGAGTTGCATGAGTCAAAATTCAGGGATTAAGTCACAGTTGGTCAAAACTTAATGGAATAAAAGACTAATTTTTCCTTGTTCTTGTTTTTTTTTGCCGAATACTCTGTCTCTTCATTAATGCATTAACCATAACTCAAAACCTTACATAGACTCCAAAATTTCATTGACGTGTGAAACACTCCATCTAACTAATTAACACTCATTCCACGTGACGTGTATGATACTCATCCTTTCATGATTCGTTAAAAATATTTTTTATCGAGAAATTCAGTTTTTTTTTTAAAGAAAAAAGGGCAAAATTAGGTTATGCGAGAGAACAACGAAAATCATGTCATATAATACTCACCAGGACTAACATAGCGGCAGGTCAGGGGTTGGATCTCTGGGGGCGTGTATGCAGAGGATCTCCTTGCTAACATAAATCATAAGTGCAGGCAACAAGTGAGCGATGGGAAGAGAGAAAGGAAGTTTATTAGCAGTGTTGTGGTTGTCTCTGCTACTCCTAGTGGAGGGAGCTGTGACGAGGAGTTCTCGACCAGACAGCAAATCGTGTAATCCTTCCCGTTGTGGCATTATCCCAAACATCTCATACCCATTCCGACTACCACACGACCCACCACACTGCGTGTTTATGATTATTAGATGATTTGGTATGATAAGCACATAGACATGCGTGTTTATATATTATTAGTAAAACTCGTTTTTAATTTTTTTTTTTTTTGCGTACAAAATCGAAGCTGCCTAGCTAATTATATTTCTGTTGATATTTGTTGAAACTTGAAATTTTCTCTCATAGAAAACTGTCATTGGAGGGGGTATTATGATTAGTAGCAATATTATAGACAATATCAACAAAAAAATATAGATATTTTAGATGAAATAATCAAAATTACTCCTTCATGTCTTTTTATAAGCAAGAACTACTCAAATCATGCAAAACGAACTAATGGTTAAAATTAATTAAAAGCAATGAATATGTAATATAGATAACTTTTTTCTAAAACATGCCCTTATTTATAAAAATGACAAATGAAAAAGACGAGAGTGAATGAATGAGAAAAACATGAGAGGCGCATAATTAATTAAAGTAAAAATAGAAAAAGTGAATTAACTTTTTAAACAAAGCAAATTAAAATTGTTACTTATCTATAGGACTATACCCATGAAAGAGAATTTTTGTTTATAAATAAGACTGTTAATTTAATTATAACTGATTTGATGATTTTGGCATTTTAATAGCTTGTCTAATTTTTTTTTTAATATCTCACTTTGATAGGAGGAGGTTTTAGTGAGACAAAGAAATGCATAATTTAACAAGCCTATCGCTTCTTAAGTCTCATTGAATTACACAGTTAAACAATAATAATTAAAATCAACCCAAGGTCCATCCACTCAAATCAGATTAAATATTTTCTTGCCAGAATCAAGAATAAAAATTTACCGTTAGACACTTATCAATATATGAAGATATTGAAAATTTTATAAGACTTCATGACCTTATTCCAATAAGGTACTCTTATAAGGATCTAAAGACAATGACTGAAGGCTTCAAGAACAAGTTAGGTGAAGGAGGCTTCGGCACTGTGTATAAGGGAAAGCTAAGGAGTGGACCTTACGTTGCTATCAAAATGTTGGGTAAATGTGATAAAGCAAATGGCCAAGAATTTATGAGCGAAGTGGCAACTATTGGAAGGATACACCATTTCAATGTAGTACACCTTGTTGGATTTTGTGTGGAAGGAATGAAACGTGCTCTTGTCTATGAATTTATGCCCCATGGATCTTTAGATAAATATATTTTCCATAAAAAGGAAGACACATCATTGAGTTATAGTAAAATATATGAGATATCTCTAGGAGTGGCTCGTGGGATTGCTTACCTTCATCATGGATGTGACATGCAAATATTGCATTTTGATATTAAACCTCATAACATTCTTCTTGATGACAACTTCACTCTAAAGATTTTGGATTTTGGACTGGCAAGATTATACGCCGTTAATGATAGTACCACCACTTTGACCGCAGCAAGGGGAACAATTGGATATATACATGGCTCCTAAGTTGTTCTACAAGAATGTCGGAAGAGTGTCTTACAAGGCCGACGTTTACAGTTTTGGGATGCTTTTGATGGAATGACAAGTCAAAGAAGGAATTTGAATCCGCATGCAGAACATTCAAGCCAGCTTTACTTCCCCCTGTGGATTTACGACCAATTTAATGATAATAAAGATATTGAAATAGAAGATTTGATGGAAGAAGAGAAGGATCTAGTAAAGAAGATGTTCATAGTAGCACTCTGGTGCATACAGCTGAAGCCCACCAATCGTCCTTCAATGAACAAATGATAGATATGTTAGAGGCAAAAGGCATGGACGGTATTGAAATGCCTCCAAAACCAACTCTCTATCCTAATGAGACAGTTTTAGTGGGTGACATATCCACCTCTGATGAAACAACATCCACTGTTCTAGTACATTCTCATCATAGTTTAGATGAGGGCACAAGTAATGGAAATTAATATTTGTGATTGAAAAGACGTCAAAGCTGGTTGTACTTATTGGAAGTTTTGAACTGATCAGATTTGTATTTGATGGGAATATTTAGTTATTGTTGTGGTTTGGGTTTTTGTCTTAATAATAGTTCAACATCTTGTTTTCATTATTAACAATTAATGCTATGTATGTGATATGTGCAAATTAAGGTCATTAATCTCTTTTGAGCTCAAAATTTTCTGCTACCTCTTGTCCTTAATATAAAAGTCAATTAACTATTTTTTAAAGATAAATAAAGAAGGTTTTGGAGGCATTTCAAAACTTGAAACATTGTTGGCTTCTAACATCTCTATTACATTATTCATTAAAGGGCGATTAACATGCTTCAATTATATGCACCATAATGCTATTATAAACAGTTTTTTTCGCCAAATTCTTCTCTTCCTCACTTAAATCTTCCATTTCTATATCTCTCTCTTCATCAAATTGGTCATAAATCCAGAATGGGAAGTAAACTTTGCTTGAATATTCCGCATCTTGATTCAAATTCCTTCTTTGGCTCACCATTTCCATCAAAAGCATCTCGAAACTATAAACATCGGTCTTATAAGACACTCTCTCAATATTCTTATAGAACAACTCAGGAGCCATGTAGCCTATTGTCTCTCTTGCTGCAATTAAAGTGACAATATTATCATCAACATAATATAATCTTGTTAGTCAAAAATCTGTGATATTTGGATTGAATTCATCATCAAGAAAAATATTATGAGGCTTAATATCAAAATACAAAATGTGCATGTCACATCTATGATAAAGGTAAGCAATTCCACAATCCACCCCAAAGATATCTTATATATCTTATGATAAGTCAAGGAGGCATTTTCCTCTTTAGAGAAAATATGATTATCCAAGGATCTATTGGGCATGAATTCATAAATAAGAACCTATTTCGTTCCTTCCACACAGAACCCAACAAGGTGTATCATATTGAAATGGTGAATCCTCCTAATAGTTGTAACTTCATTGATAAATTATTGACCATTTGCTTTGGATTCACCCAACATTTTGACAGCAACTTCAATGCCACTCTTAAGCTTCCTTTATATACAATACCAAAGCCTCCTTGACCTAACTTGGTTTTGAATCCTTCAGTGATTGTCTTCAAAACCTTGTATGAGTACCTTAATGGAAGAAGGTTGTAAAATCTTATGAAATCTTCGATGTTTTCATACCTCGAGTGTCTTCTGGGAATGTGTAAGTCAACAGCTCAATAAGGAATATAATACCGACTAAATATCTGGCTAGGATGACCAATGGCATCACAAATCTTCCTGTGATTATTCCTAATGGCCCTGAAATATTTATTTCTGTAAATTGGCTTCCGGCACTGTGATAATCTAAATCCACCTTCCCCACTATTTTCAGTAGACCTGCACATGAATGAATATTTCCCATAAAGGCCATTGAACTGGTCAGTCTCGATATGTGACTACTTCTGGAAGTTCAAACAAAATCAATAATTTAAATCAATGACATTTGGCTTTTTCTAGGGGGAAAAAATGTTACTTGTGATCATATTATTATCAACAAAAGAAAGGGTGAACGATAAATCAGTTGTGCTGTTGGTGAACTTAAAACTGAAAATATGGCATATATAATTTCGTGCAAGTTTCAACAAATTGTTATAGAAGTTAAAAAAAAATTAAAATGCATTAATTTTAACTTGAAATAAATAACAGAGGATTTAAAAAAAATCACGACCATAACAAAGAAAATTAGGAAAAGAGAAATATAGAATAGATGTGACGTGAATCATATATAGAACGTAAACTGTTTCAATTCCATCGCGGAATTCTGCAAGAAAATTTTGCAAAAGTCAATCACAGTGTAAGGATGCACGTAACACACCAAAACAAGCACTCTAAATATTTGATTAATCAATGGACGAAAAGATTTTTGGTTCCTTTTTTATTAAAACTGGTAGGCTCTTTATCCACGCACACATCAGAAAATTGGTAGGGGTTCTTACGGACACCATGCACCAAGATAGAAATGTGATGGGTTGGCAAAAAAATAAAAGAGAGGAAAAGTGATGTGCACATATATGGACAGTGAATTAGATGCTATTCCTAAATAAAATACATTACCAAAATAATATAAAAAACTAGAAAAATTAATTTGGAGATCCTTATAGCTGCACTGATCAACCAGTTTTGAATGGCCAACAAGGGTATGCATAGTTAGCACAGTGTATTTGTTGTTATATTCTCAGAGTTTTAGTTTCAAATTAGGTCCCTCAAGTTTTTTTCTTTTTATTGGATCCTTTAAGTTTATGCTATTAAATCCATTAGTTCCTTGTGTTAAAAACTGTTAAATTTCTTATTTTGCCAAAAAAAAAAAAAAATCTAATGTTACCTTGAGCATCCCAGCGCAAGGGTGGCAGCAGCCCTGCATCACCCAATAATAAAACACGTTATTAACTCAAAAAATTCAAGGACCATTTTCTAGCACCAAGAAAAATAATAAAAAAACTCATTAAAACATGCTAACTCTTAATTATCAATTTGGCCAAATTTTATTGGCAATATTTTTTAATTATTTAATATAAAGTTAGATATTTTATTTTCATTTTGCACAATTTTAAAAATAAAATGAAAATCACTGTTTATATTTTAGAAATAGTACAAAATGTAAAATATATGGAGAAATGACAGTTAAATTGTAAACATCTTTTTTTTTTTAAATAAATAAATTATAAACATGATATTTTTAGTTATAAATAATGCAACATTTGGATTTACAAACAAAACCATGTATACCTACAAGTTTCTGAATCATTTTTTTTTGGAAAAAATATTTGTTGGGATCTTGTTATTAAGGCCCAGATGTCTGAGACCTAACAAGAGTAGCGGAGAAGACACATGTAACGCAGGGGCCGGCATTGCGGGGCTTGAGTTCCATGGGAGAAATAGCAGGGGGTGTCACCCGCGCAATTACGATCCTCACAAGCTCCTCGCCGCCATGAAAGCTCAACTCCATAGGAAAAGCAGAGTGTGAATATGAACATAGGACTTGATTCTTCCACCACCAGCTGGGACTGGTAATTCCCAATGTGAGCCAATTGGGGTCACCAATTTCAGACGACATTGATGTTGATACCGGTCAGCTGCCAAGTCTCCGGCCACCACTGCATAAAGATGGCCTCCTCCCCCTCCTTTACCACAGGGAGCCGTATCGACATACGCTGCGTCGTTGTCGTCCTCCCTCACTGCTTCGCTGCACTTGAGGTACCCCACATGCTTGTTTAATATTATATATTCTGTTCCATTGCTGTTTCGAGCAATAGCGCTATAGGGATTACTGCCATCCTCATAATAATCGGGAGGAGAGAAAAAAGTTGAAATTTTGTCGGGACAAGGAATAGAGAGGGAGGGAGGAGCAATTACCCTCCCGAATGCCTTCATCTACGAGTCTCATTGTGAAGTTACTGTAGTTGATTCCCAGAACCCTGTATGTTCTTCCCATCCTCGGGTATCTTCCATTTTTAAAATAATCATTAACATGTAGATGAAGGAGAGTGACGTTTTTCTCACAGGCTAGCTTGTATTCATGGTGGCCGCGGTGGGGTGGGTCACCTGGTAGCCGGAACGGAGATGAGATGTTTGTGATAATGCCACAACGAGAAGGATTACACGATTTGTTTTCTACTTGAGAACTACTCATCACAGCTCCCTCCATTACAAGAAGCATAGAGAGGCACAACACTACTAAACTTTCTCTCTCCTCCCATCGCTCACTTGCTGTCTGCACTTATGATTTATGAATGCTTAGCCTTTTCTTCCCAACTCCATCCCATCCTTCCTATTTATATCACTCCTCTTCCTTTTCCCTTTTCTTTTGCCTCACCTATGTTTGCCCTTCTGTGTTTTTTTTGAAAATGGTCGAGTTTCATTAATTTGATCAGTTGTAAAAATCACATAAAAATACATCCGTGCCCATGTGTGTCACGATACATCTCACAATTTACTTGTGATAATCCTTTGCTGCTGACTCCCTTTTATTGGTGTTCCCACTGTCAACACAACTCGTTTTGGAGCCCACAATCACGGGGTTAGATCCCACTTCACTCCCCGAGCTTTCGTTTGCAATGAGATATATATATGCGATGACGAGTCTCCTAATCCTTGTTCATGTAGATATCATTCACAGATAGGAGTCTGAATCCAAGTTTGAGATTAAAATGTATTGGTATGGCAGATTTTTGTTGTTGGTGATACTTGTGATACAGGGCAATGGTAAGAACCATCATGAAACCCTTCCATTCCATCTCTATGGTGATGACTCCTCATTAATGGTTGATTTTTCATCTATTCCTGCTCTTCAAGGAGTAATTCTCCATGTGAGTGTCATAGACTATAAATCCCACACCTTAGACACATTTGATTCACTCCCAGGAGTTTGTCTCCCTAGACTCTTTCTGCAACGCCGTCTCTACAACTCAGCTAATATTCATCCTTTAGAGTATGATTATGACAAGATGACCGAAATTGTTACTTTCTTCAATTGTTCTTCGTCTTGGCCGTCAATATACGGGTCCGGCTACTGCCCGATCGTTGCTCTTGGCCCCCATGATAGCGTTCTGTCAGGGTGAAACCTAACTTCCTGCACAATGATCTCACGGTTACTTTCGCCAGTACCCGCAGAAGATATTCAGCTAGGCCGGTTACATCTCAAATGGCAGTTCCAACCAAAAGCTGATGAAAAGCACAAAACCTGCGACATGCCCAGAATTCTTTTACCAATTACAGGTGACAACACAATAATCGGATCCTTTCTTTCTTTTATCATCATCATCATCATTGTTTTTCAATCATTAGGCTTTGGGATGTTGCTTGGATTGAAATTTAATTAATGTTCGTTTGTTGTGCTTCTATATATAACTCCAGGTTCCATTGTCCTGGTTTTGCTGTTGGTTGTGGGCTTCTACATATGTCGCTACTTCAAGAGGAAGGCAGATGATCAAGCAATACTTGAAAAGTTTTTGAAGGAATGTAAGGCACTTAAACCTGCCAGATTCTCTTACACTGACATCAAAAGAATCACAAACAGTTTCAAGGATAAATAGGTGAAGGTGCCTATGGAAGTGTCTTCAAAGGTCAGCTATCTTCTGATATTCTAGTGGCTGTCAAGGTCCTTGATCATTTAGATAACAACGGACAAGACTTCCTTAATGAAATGGGCACTTTGGGCAAGATTCATCACATTAATGTTGTTTGTTTGTTGGGCTTTTGTGCTTATGGTTGTCACCGAGCTCTCGTTTACGATTTCTTTCCCATTGTTTCCCTCCAAAAGTCCATATCCTCCCTAGACAACAAAGAAGATTTCCTCGGATGGTCGGAGCTCCAACAAATTGCTCTTGCCATAGTGAAGGGGATTGAATATCTTCACCAAGGTTGTGATCATAGAATCCTTTGTTTTGATATCAACCCTCATAATGTAGTATTAAATGAAAATTTCACTCCTAAAATTTCTGATTTTGGTCAATGACAGCAGCAAGGGGAACACTAGGATATATTGTACCTGAAGTTTTCTCTCGCAATTTCGGAAATGTCTCCTACAAGTTGCATATTTATAGTTATAGAATGTTGCTTTTAGAAATAGTTGGTGGAAGGAAAAATATCGACACAAATCAAGAAACTTTTCAACTTTGGATCCATAATTTGATTGAAAGAGGAGATATCACTATTTACATAGAAGATGAAGTTGACATTAAAATTGTTAAAAAAACTAGTAATAGGAGGACTTTGGTGCATTCAATGGCATCCAATAAATCGTCCATCAATGAAAACAGTGTTACAAATGCTGGAAGGAGAATTAGATAAACTAAAAGTGCATCCCACTCCATTTGATTTTACTGCTTCAATCAATACAAGTACCAGTACTCCTGCAAGACTTTTGAATTTAGAGTTAAATGTCATTCATGAATTAGAATAGATAATATGTTGCCTTTCCAAATATACATATATATATATATATAGCTTTTACCTTTATTGAGGATTTTTTTGTAAGATTTATGAATCCTTTTATTATCGACTTTCCATTGTATGCTTTTTGCTTAACGTTGTTTATATTTCACTTACTTTTTAACACTGTCAAATTAACGTAGTGTACGACAAGATGCGTAATTAGCGTTTATCGGAATAATGTACATCTAATATATTATGTTCACATATCAGTGCTCTCTAATTAATATATGTATTATCCACAAGTTTTTACTCACTTTAAAAAATTAGGAAAACTTGTCCAAACTGTGATTAGCTTAATCGGTGATGCCAAAAAATGAGAGAAGATAATAAAGGGTTCATTTGCTAAACCTCTGGTGTATTAGATGATAGAGCTAACAAACACAGATTTTTTGAGGGAATTAAAACTTTTTTTTTTTTGTTTTTCAATATTCTATATGTCGTGTGAAAACTTGACATATTTACTTTGATTGTGTCCACTATCACGACTCCTAGCTCACAATTATGAAGGTCTCATCAAGACAACATGAATATTTATGGCAAGCTACAGACGTTTATTTACGTTGTTATTTGTTTAAAGTAGTGATGTGAGTTTCTAGTTTTGAGTATTTTAATTAATAATTTTGGGAGATATATTCATCGTCTATTTCTAGTTGGGCTTAAAAATCTATTGGGCTTATCTATCAGGTAAACAGGTTTTCAACTAAATATAAATGTCTTGTGGAAAACTGGTATAGTCCTTTTATCGTAAATTAAAGCCTTTATAGATTTTCATCATTTATTACTAACTTATTTTGTAAGTCTAGAAGTCTGTTTCTAGATGGATAACTAAGTGCTGTTTGATTTAATGATAAAAACTTCAATATGCCTGTTTGAGTCCAAAAACGTACTTATGGAGTCCTTTTCTCCTGTTTGGGTATTTTTTTAAAAAAACTTCAATTAATCGAGATTTAAGTCTCCCACGGCTCGTTTAGTATAAGCGACTTTGGAAAATCACGATGATCTACCCTTCTGCTTCTCTTTCCTAAATTCTTTTGATATTTGGAAAATATTTTTTCTTTTATTTCTCAACCAAAATTCTCAAATTTATTTTTAAGTGCCTGCATCGCATCTTTCCATGCGCACTTCTACTTCCTCTATTACTGCCAATACATTCGTTGTTCAATTCCAAATGTAAGATATTATTACCCTTATGAATTGTTAGATATTATTTGACTATGTAATTTAGATTACAGTTTATATGAATTAACATATGGGTATTTGTTTATTTTATAAATAAGCATTTAAACATTTATATCCTTTATATTTAGTCTTAATATAATTAAAAAGTTTATTTTATATTTTTTATTTTTCATAGATAAAATATGAATTTTATGTCATGATTCTTTGGTAATATACCAAATAAATGTTATGTAATCATTATTTCATTTTATTACTTCATTACATTACATTCCTATCAATTACATTTTATTACATTCTTATGAACTTCATGAACTAAATGGGTTGTTAGTTCCTATTTTGTTTGTTTGATTTATAGCAAAAAAAAAAATGCACTTTCCTCCCCTGTGGGATGATTGAAATATATTTTCAAATTTAATTAAGTGAATTTCAACTTGTATTCTATCATGTTAGGCGAGTCTATTTTTTTGGCTTGAGTTTAACTTGCTATTATGCTTCTGAATTCACCTTGTTTTTTTACTTCTTTCTGAATTTACCCAATCTGGTTTCTTTTGATGCTTAGATGCACTTTTGGTTCTTCTTAGTTATCTTTTCTTCATGTTGTACGAACTATTATTTTAAGATACAAATTGTGTCTTTGCCCCTTAATCTTGTTACATCTTTATATATTTCTTTTTTAAATATAAACTCTATTGATTTTTTTTCTTTAAGTTGTGATATTTATTAATCTTAAACATATATCTTTATATCATTACATTTTTATATCTTTTTCTTTTTTAGATATCAACTCTATTATTTTTCTTAGATACCAAGTCTATTGATTTTTCTTTCCATGTGTTGGGGAAAAATAGTTGGAATTGAAAATATTTCATTTCACATTTGCTTCAGCAATGATTCCCCATCAACAGATTCCCAAACACATTGGACATGGAAAGAAAAAATAAATATCAAAGGCCATATGAAAAATGAAAGGACATAGTTCTTCATGATGTGAAATTGAAAGGATATAGTTTTTCACAAGGTAAAATTGAATGGTTTCTCATAATATAAAAAATTAAAATTTGAATTCCCATCATAAAAATATTCATGTGCAGTACTCAACAATGCCTAATGCAGTAATGCCTTAGAGTATAAGCATCTTTTTTTTTTTTTTTTGCCAAAAGAGTATAAGCATCTATTACGCTTTGAACGGGAAAAAAAGGAATGAAAGGAGATCCGTGGATTGGTAAAATTATTGGACCAGTTCAATATAGTTGACTGACTTTGTTCTTCCTATTCACATCTAATATGATATCTGTACTAGTCCCACAATCCTACACGATATCTGTACTAGTCCCACAATTCTCTATGTTTCTTTTTCTGAATCTTCGCCAAGTCAAGTCAATCATTACACAGTCCCCTATGTTTATTTTTCTGAGTCTTTACTTTACCAAGTCAGTCATTACACAGTCCCCTATGTTTCTTAAGACTGACTTGACGTGGTGGAGACTCCGACAAAGAAATATAGGAGAATGTGGGACCAGTGTAGACATTATTATGAAAGGTGTAGGAGTGTTTGATAATTGAGTTCATTAATTGTTGTATACCAATGTTATGACCACTTCCATACAAAGATTAAATGATTCCATTTATGAGATCTTGTTAGAATGAATTCTTTTCAATTTAATTATTAATATTGTATTGGATTTTTGTTGGCTATTAATATTTTTATATGGATTATCGAGAGTGGATATGCTTTTTTGGTCAACACGGTGGATGGATTTAGGTAGGAGGATTTTTTTTTAGAAGGTACTTTATTTTAACAGTATATAAATAAAAGTCCTAAATATGATCTTTAATACAAAATCTAGTTGACTAATTTAAAAAAATTAAAAAAATTTAATAATTAAAGAAAGTATAAGTTTCGATTGCCTGATGATCTTAAAAAAAAACTTCCAAAGCATTTTTCCTTTTAGCCTCGGTATAATTTGGTTAACAAACATTTATCGTTTAACTTGTTAACAGAATGAAAACATTGCCCCGTTTTTCAAACTTCCTTTGAAGAACTACTCTGGTTTTTAAATTTTTGAGAAAAAATTGCCCACTTGAAAGCTCTAGGATATTCAATGCCTCTCAATGAAAACTTTTACAGCATTTTTTCCTTTAACCTAACAAAAATTGCAAGATGATGTTTTAATTTTATTTGTAAGTCATTTATAACATGTTTCATATAGATAAACAAAAATTTAATTGAAGGATCCATAAGGGATCGATAATTTAATTTGAAGGAAGATAATCACTATTTATATAGAAGATGAAGTTAACATTGAAATAGCTAAAAAGCTAACAATAGTAGGATTTTGGTGTATTCAATGGCATTCAACAGTGTTACAAATGTTGCAAGGAGAAGTAGATAAATTAAAAGTGCTTCCCACTCCTCTTGATTTCACTGCCTCAATCAATACAAGTACCATTGCTTTGCAAAACATTTGAATTTAGAGTTGAATATGGTTTATGAATTAGAATAAATAATATATTGCCATGCCAAATATATATATATAGCTTTTACCTTTGGTGAGAATTTTTTTTTACATATGAGTGCTATCTAATAATGAAGATATATATATTATCTATAAGTTTCTACTCACTTTAAAAAATTAGGAAAACGTGTCCAAATTATGTTTAACTTAATCGGTGATGCCATATCAGGTCCAAAAAAAAAAAAAAATCGGTGATGCCATAGAATGAAAAAAGATAATAAAAATTTTGAAATGTGGAAGCAGTACAAACACAGATTTTTTGAGGGAATTAAAACGTGTTATCAAAACATTTTTTTTTTGTCTCTCAATATTCTATATGCCGTGTGTAAGACTTGACATATTTACTTTCATTGTGTCCAATATCACGATTTCTGGCTTACAGTTATGAAAGTCTCATTAAGGCAACAGGAATAATTTTTTTATTTGTTTAAAGTTGTGATGTGAGTTTCTAGTTTCAAGTATTTTGTTTTTAATTAGTAATTCTGGGAGATACTTACATCGTCTATTTCTAGCTTGATCTAAAAATCCAATGGGCTTATCTATTAGGGAAACAGGCTTTCAACTAAATATGAATGTCCTGTGGAAAATTAGAGAGTTTTTGTGGAAACATGCTTATCTATTAGGGAAAATTAGAGAGTTTTCTGCTTGTCATTCCTAAATTCTCTGCTGCCCTTGATATTTGGAAAATATTTTCCCTTTTATTTCTCAAATTTGTTTTTAAGTGCCTGCATCGTATCTTTCCATGCGTCTTCTACTTCTATTACCTTAGTTCCTATTCGATTTGTGGAAGTTTGCAATATTTTGAAATTGTTTGTTTCGATTTCTGGCAAAAGCACTGCACTTTCTTCCCCTGTGGGATGATTGAAATATATTTTCAAATTTAATTAAGTGAATTTTTACTTGTATTCTATCATGTTAGGCGAGTCTATATACAGATTTTTTTTGGCTTGAGTTTGACTTACTTTTTTTTTTTTGAGTGGTGAGTTTAGCTTACTTTGATTTGATGCTTCTGAATTTAACTTGCTTTTTACTTCTTTCTGAATTTACCCAATCTGAGAACATGTTTGGCAACCACTTTTAAAAAGTACTTTTACATAAGTCGAGACAAAACTCTCTCACATACCTCGGATTCCTTTTGATAGATGATTAGATGCATTTTCGGTTCTTTTTAGTTATCTTTTGTTCATATTGTACAAACCATTATTTTAAGATACAAATTGTGTCTTTGCCCCTTAATCTTATTATATCTTTATATATATCCTTTTTAAATATAAACCCTATTGATTTTTCTTATGAATTGTGATCTTTATTAATCTTAAAGATCTATCTTTATAACGTTATATTTTTATATCTTTCTCTTTTAAAATATCAACTCTATTATTTTTTCAGACATCAAATCTATTGATTTTTTTAGATAAAGTCTGCTATAGAAATCTTGTTTGTTTATATATCAACTATTAATTTTTTAGATAAAAGTTGTGATATCTATTAATCTTAAAGATAAATCAACAACATATAATAGATGAAGAGTAAAATTGTATATTCACATGAAAAATTTAATAATGTGACTTATTAATATGACTAAATAAAATCTTTCTCATCTACTTAGAAATAGAACCAGATGAGTATAAAAATTAGAGATGCATATGTTTTCGACATCATTTTCAAATTTAGTGAATTTTTCTAATTAGTCTAATTTTTGAAATTTTATCATATCTTTCTAACTTGTTTTGCAAGTCTAGAGATCTATTCTGTTGAGACGGGGTAATATATTAAACGCAATTTTTTTTTTGGTTCAACTTTTAGACGCAATTTAGAAACCTTGGCATATTCATTTTTCATTCACACTGTCCAAATTGTTTTATATTTCTAAGGGTTTCGTTTTTATTTTGTTCAATTTTTCCATCAAATATCTATACCATGTGGAAAATCCGAGACACCTGTTTTCCATATCATTGTCTGGAGTTTGGAGTTATGGTTTTCCTTTTCCCAAAGTTTGTTAACTTCTTAGGACTTTTGCATTATTGCCACGTATTTTGTACGTCTAGAGATTTTTCTCAAAAAGAAGGAAAAGAAAAATCCAAAAAGAAGAAAATTCAAATTCCACGAGTCAACTTCACAAGTTTTTTCTTTAAGAAAAAAAAGATATATAAAAATAGTTGAATGATTTAGAGAACGAAAGATAGAGAACCATTTTCCACAAGTGTTTCAAATTTTCCACATGATGTTGATATTTGATTGAGAAATCTTACCAAGTTGCATCGTGTCCCCTATCTTTCTTGTGGAAAATTATGCCCCTATCTTTCTTTGTCTGAGTCTTCACTAAGTTAAGTCAGTCAACTGGTGGGAAGATCAAACATTAGGAGTAGACAGTACACCTTTTGAAACTAATTGCAAGGTAAGAACAAGGTCAGTCAACTATATTGAATTTATTGGACCGGTTTAATTTGCACAGTGTCAGTGATGAGAATGAATATGCCAAGTTTCTAAATTGCCTATAGAACACTGCCCATAGATATGTAGACTTACAAAACAAGTTTAATCTTGACTAACTAGACTTGGTGAAGACTCCTTTGTATTCTTTGCAGTTACCAAGTAGCATGTTTGGTTGAAGTTATGAAACTATGGTTTGGCTCTAACACCATAATTTTTTTTAAAAAAAAAAGATAGATAAACATGTCTAAAAAATGCAGAATAATATTTAACTCTCAAAATCATAGTTTTGTGTGAGTCACACAAACATCCTCAGAATCTTGAGAATAACTTTTAACCCTCAAAACCATTGTTTTGGGGGTGAAAACCATGGTTTTCCAAAAAATTATTCTTTCCAGCTTTTTCAGAAGCTATTCTTCAAAATCTATTCTCTAAAATAACTTTTATCAGTTTTATGTAAATCAAGACAGAAGTTATTCTCCAAAAATTAATTTAATCATACTCGTATTCTTTTAAAGGATTTTGAGGGTGAAATGTTTAACCCTGGTTGCACCTATATTTTAGATGTTTTATTTTTTATCTTTAATGTTAGTAGACTTATGGAGGTACTTTTAATTTTATGAGGAGTGGATATTATTTTTTATTTATAATTTAGACCGCACGATTTTATTTCCGTACTTATGTTACTAAACTGCTAATGAATTTTTAATATAAATGTCTTTTACTTAATGTTAATACTTATAATTCGCATAAATTCTTAAATTATTATTTATAGTAGTAACTATTTATGGCAAGCTAGAGACGTTTATTTACTTTATTATTTGTTTAAAGTTGGGATGTGAGTTTCTAGTTTCGAGTATTTTAATTAATAATTTTGGGAGATATATACATCATTTATTTCTAGCTGGGCTTAAAAATCCAATGGGCTTATCTATCAGGGAAACAGGCTTTCAACTAAATATAAATTGTCTTGTGGAACACTAGTATAGTTCTTTCATCGTAAATTAAAACCTTTAAAGATTTTTATCATTTTTTACTAACTTATTTTGTAAGTCTAGAAGTCTGTTTTTATATGGATGACTAAGTGCTGTTTGAGCCCAAAAACATACTTATGAAGCACTTTTATCCTATTTAGTTGAATTAATCGTGATTTAATTCTCCCGCAGCTCGTGTAGCATAAGCGACTTTGGAAAATCACGATGATCTACCCTTCTGCTTCTCTTTCCTAAATTCTCTTGATATTTGGAAAATATTTTTTCTTTTATTTCTCAACCAAAATTCTCAAATTTATTTTTAAGTGCCTGCATCGCTTCTTTCCATGCGCTCTTCGACTTCCTTTATTACTGCCAATACATTCGTCGTTCAATTCCAAATGTAAGATATTGCTCGCCTTATGAATTGTAAGATATTATTTAACTATGTAATCTAGATTATAGTTTATATGAATTAACATATAGATATTTGTTTAGTTCATATATCAGTATTTAAATATTTATATCCTTTATTTTTAGTTTTAATAGAACTAAAAGGTTTATTTCATATTTTTTATCTTTTATAGATAAAATATGAATTTTATTTCATGATTATTTAGTAACATACCAAACAAATGCTATATAATCATTATTTTATTATATTATATTACATTTTCACCCATTACATTTTATTGCATTCTTATAAACTTTGTAGACAAAATGGGCTATTAGTTCCTGGTTTGTTTGTTTGATTTATGGCAAAAACAATGCACTTTCCTCCCATGTGGGATGATTGAAACATATTTTCAAATTTAATTAAGTGAATTTCAACTTGTATTCTATCATGTTAGGCGAGTCTATATGCAGATTTTTTTTGGCTTGAGTTAAACTTGTTTTGATGCTTCTGAATTTACTTTTTTTTTTTTTTACTTCTTTCTGAATTTACCCAATCTGGTTCCTTTTGATGATTATATGCATTTTTGGTTCTTTTTAGTTATCTTTTGTTCATATTGTACGACCTTTTATTTTAAGATGTAAATCGTGTCTATGCCCCTTAACCTTGCTATATTTTTATATATTTCTCCTTTTTAGATATCAACTCTATTATTTTGTTAAGATAACAAGTCTATTGATTTTTTAGATAAAATCTGCTATAGAATTCTTGTTTGTTTAGATATCAACTATTTATCTTCAAAATATATCAACAACACATAATAAATAAAAAGTAAAACTGTAGATTTATGTAAAAAAAAATTTAGTGATATGACATGAATATTGATCAAATGAAATGTTTCTTCTCTGCCTATAAATAGGACTAGATAAGTACAAAAAAAAATAAGAAAGGTATATGTTGTTGACATCATTTTCAAATTTAATGAATTTTTCTAATTACTTTAATTTTTTGAAATTTTATCATATCTTTCTAACTTGTTATGCAAGTCTAGAGATCTATTTATATTAAACGCGATTTTTTTTTGTTCAACTTTTAGACATAATTTAGAAACTTTGGCATATTCATTTCCATTGACACCGTCCAAATTGTTTTATATTTCTAAGGGTTTCGTTTTTATTTTGGTCGATTTTTCAATCAAATATCTATATCATGTGGAAAATCTAAGACACTTGTTTGCCATATCGCTTTCTGGAGTTATGGTTTTTTCCAAAGTTCATTAACTTCTGAAGACTTTTTCATCAATGCCTCGTATTTTGTACGTCTAATGGTTTTTCTTTAAAAAAAAATCCAAGAAGAAGAAAATTCAAATTCCACGAGTCAACTTCATAAATTTTTTTCTTTAGGAAAAAAGATATATAAAAATAGTTGACTGACTTACTTAGACAAAGAAAGATAGAGGACCATTTTCCACAAGTGTCTCAAATTTTCCACATGATGTAGATATTTGATTAAGAAATCTTATGAAGTTGCCTTGTGTCCCCTATCTTTCTTGTGGAAAATTGTCCCTCATCTTTCTTTGTCTGAGTCTTCACCAAGTTAAGTCAGTCAACTGGTGGGAAGATCAAACATTAGGAGCAAACAGTACACCTTTTGAAACTAATTGCAAGGTAAGAACAAAGTCAGTTGACATATTAAATTTATTGGACCGATTTAATTTGGGCAGTGTCAATGATGAGAACGAGTATGCCTAAGGTTTCTAAATTGCGTGTAGAACACTGTCCCGTGGCAATAGAATAGATCTCTAGACTTACAAAACAAGTTTAATCTTGATTGACTTGACTTGGTGAAGACTCAGATGAAGTATTCTTTGCAGTTACAAAGTACTCTTTTGAAGGATTTTGAGGGTGCAATGTTTGACCCTTGTTAGGCCTATATTTTAGATGTTTTATTGTTTATCTTTAATGTTAGTGGACTTCTGGATGTACTTTCAATTTTATGAAGGGTTAAAGGGTAAAGTTGTTCCAGAAGTATCCACTAAATTGCATTGGGTGTCCTGATTTGTTTGTTAGATTTATGGGAGTTTGCAATATTTTGAATTTATTTGTTTCCATTTCTGGCAAAAACAGGGCACTTTCCTCCCATGGGGGATGATTGAAATATATTTTCAAATTTAATTAAGTGAATTTCAACTTGTATTATATCATGTGAGGCGAGTCTATACAGATTCTTTTGGCTTGGGTTTAACTTACTTTTTTTTTTTTGAGTGGTGCGTTTAACTTACTTTAATTTGATGCTTTTGAATTTACCTTGTTTTTTACTTCTTTCTGAATTTATCCAATCTGGTTGCTTTTGATGATTACATGCACTTTCTTTTTTTTGGCCAACGATTACATGCACTTTCGGTTCTTTTTAGCTATATTTTGTTCATATTGTACGAACTATTATTTTAAGATACAAATTGTGTCTTTGCCCCTTAATCTTGTTGTAGCTTTATATATTTCCTTTTTTAATAAAGACCCAATTGATTTTTTTTCTATGAATTGTTATCTTTATTAATCTTGAAGATATATCTTTATATCGTTATATTTTTATATCTTTCTCCTTTTTAAATATCAACTCTATTACCTTTTCAGATATCAAATCTATTGATTTTTTTAGATAAAGTCTGCTATAGAAATCTTGTATGTTTAGGTATCAACTATTAATTTTTTAGATAAAAGTTGTGATATATGTTAATCTTAAAGATATATCAACAACATATAATAAATGAAAGGTAAAATTGTACATTCATATAAAAAAATTAATGATATGACTTATCAATATGACTAAATAAAATCTTTCCCCTCTACTTAGAAATAGGATCAAATGAGTATAAAAATCAGAGAGGCATATGTTTTCGACATCATTTTCAAATTTAATGAATTTTTCTAATTAGTCTAATTTTTGAAATTTTATCATATCTTTCTAACTTGTTTTGCAAATCCAAAGATCTATTTTGTTGAGACGGGGTAGTATATCAAACGCAATTTTTTTTTTGGGTTCAACTTTTAGACGCAATTTAGAAACCTTGGCATATTCATTTTCATTGACACTGTCCAAGTTGTTTTATATTTCTAAGGGTTTCGTTTTTATTTTGTTCAATTTTTTCATCAATATCTATACCATGTGGAAAATCCGAGACACCTGTTTTCCATATCACTGTTTGGAGTTTGGAGTTATGGTTTTTTTTCCAAAGTTTGTTAACTTCTTAGGACTTTTGCATCACTGCCACATATTTTGTACATCTAGAGGTTTTTCTCAAAAAGAAAAAAAGAAAAGAAAAATCCAAGAAGAAGAAAATTCAAATTCCACAAGTCAACTTCACAAGTTTTTTAGTTAGGAGAAAAAAGATATATAAAAATAGTTGAGTGACTTAGAGAATGAAAGATAGAGGACCATTTTCCACAAGTGTCTAAGTTTCCACATGATGTAGACATTTGATTGAGAAATCTTATGAAGTTGCCTCGTATCCTCTATTTTTCTTGTGGAAAATTGTCCCCTATCTTTCTTTGCCTGAGTCTTCACCAAGTTAAGTCAGTCAACTGGTGGGAAGATCAAACATCAGGAGCAGACAGTACACCTTTTGCAACTAATTGTAAGGTAAGACCAAAGTCAGTCAACTATATTGGATTTATTGGACCGGTTTAATTTGGACAATGTCAATGATGAGAACGGATATGCCAAGGTTTTTAAATTGGACCTTTTGACCCTCACACGTTAAATAGTAAAATTTTTTTTTTCAGATGCTAGATTTTTGAAAAAATTTACCCATATGCCAGATTGCAAGTTTCTAGCTAAACTTGGGGCTGATAGCCCAAATTCAGGGACCGTTTAATAGTATCAAGAAAAATTAAAAAAATCATTAAAATATGTTAACCACATAATCATCAACTGGACCAACTTTTTTAGGCATCATTTTTTTATTATTTAATATGAAGTTAGATATTTTGTTTATTTTTCACAATTTTAAAAATAAAATTAAAATCAATGTTTATATTTGGGAAAATTAATTTGTCGGCCTTTATGGTTTCAACCATTTTTTAATTAGGTCTCTATAAACTTTTCCTTTTTATAATATCTTCATAGTTTCACATGTTTTTAATTAGGTCATTGCAATTTTTTTTCTTTTTATCAAATCCTTATAGTTTTACATTATTTTTAATTATGTCCTTATAGTTTTTTTATTCTTTATTCTATAACTAATAATATTCTATAAATAATATGTTATTGTGATTATCTTATATTAATATTATTTTAAAATGTTTAAATAAACATATAAATTATTTATGTTTCAATTTTTATTTTTATAATTATAAAATTTGATGTATAATAATAAAAATTTCTAAAAATGTCATATAATTATAGTAAATTCATAGTTAATTATGACGAATTATTGTAATTAAGTATTAATAGCTAAATTCTTATATCAATTATCTTGTCAAATTTTGTAATTATTTATTTAAAAATGAAGTTAATTTTAAAGAACAAATGTAATAGATAAAATTTTAAAAATGACAAAGGATCTAATTAAAAATTAGGTGAAACAATCCGGACGTGATAAAAAGGGAAACAAATTAGATGAACCTAAGTAAAAATAGGAGAAAACTAACTATAAGGAGCTAATTAAAGGAAAAAAGTATAGAGACATGATTAAAAAAAATTGGTTGAATCACCAAAGGTTTTGTAGTCTAGTGTATGGTTTCTCCTAGGTAAAGACGTCATAGGCTCGATCCCACTGTTGTAACATCAAGCCGTTAGTACATGCCCCTTTAAATAAAAAAAAAATTGGCTGAAACTATGAAAACGTTAGGTTTATTATTCCTTTATAATTTAGAAACAGTACAAGATATAAAATTTATGGACAAATGACATTTAAATTTTGTCAAAAATTGAAGAGAACTTAATATTTATATAATATTAATAATATAAGGGTTAAGTTGCATATTTAACAATGATATGTTGCTGAAAGAGCGGATTGGGCAAAAATATTTTAATGGTATCTTAAAATAAATTTCAAATGTATAAAAAATGACAACATTGTTAAGTATGTGAAAACGTCCTTTAGTCTATGGATACATGCTAGCAAATGTGAATTTAAGCATTATTGACGTATTTTGTTTGCCAATCAAATATCTTTCAACATGTGAAAAATCTGAGACACTTGTTTGCTATATCGCTGTCTGGGGTTATGATTTTTGTCCAAAGTTCTTGAACTTCTGAAGACTTTTGCATCACTATCTCATATTTTGTACGTCTAACGGTTTTTCTTTAAAAAAAATCCAAGAAGAAGAATATTCAAATTCCATGAGTCAACTTCAGAAGTTTTTTTCTTTAGGAAAAAAAAAAGATATATAAAAATAGTTAACTGACTTACTCAGACAAAGAAAGATAGAGAACCATTTTCCACAAGTTTCTCAAGTTTTCCACATGTTGAAAGATATTTCAATATTTGATTGAGAAATCTTATGAAGTTGCCTCGTAACCCCTATCTTTCTTGTGGAAAACTGTCCCCCTATCTTTCTTTGTTTGAGTCTTCACCAAGTTAAGTCAGTCAACTAGTGGGAAGATCAAACATCAGGAGCAGACAGTACACCTTTTGCAACTAATTGCAAGGTAAGAACAAAGTCAGTTAACTATATTGGATTTATTGGACCTGTTTAATTTGGACAATGTCAATGATGAGAACGGATATGCCAAGGTATTTAAATTGTGCCTTTTGACCCTCACACGTTAAACAGTAATTTTTTTTTTTCAGATGCTAGATTTTTTAAAAAATTTACCCATATATATGCTACAGTCAAACTCGTTTTTTAAGTGAACGAGTTTAAATTTGTAATGAACTCGTTCACCTAAAGAATGAGTTCAATGCCAGATTGCAAGCTTCCAACTAAATTTGGGGCTGACAGCCCAAACTCATTCAGCAGCTGAATGAGTTTGGGGAGCATCCCACCCCACCCCACCTTCCCCCACCCCCGTTTAAAAAAAAAATTGTATTTATTTTTTAAACCCCTCCCCCAACCACAAAAAATTATTATTATGTTTTAAATTGCTTGAAACTAATCCTACAGAAAAAAATAAATCCCTATAAATTTTTTTGACAAAAAGATGCACATGTAAAATGAAAAATATTGCACTTATAATTTATACTCTCTCCCACTTTTTAAATTAAAAAAATACTTAAAATATTAAAAGATAAGAAAAAAATTATTTTAATATCTTAAGATAAGAAAAAAATTTAAATTCTATAATGAATTTCTTCCATACTTCAAAAAAAATTGACTTTCAGTGACGACAAGTCACCACCAAAGGGACTGTCACTGAAGGGGTATCAGCGGCAACAAAAATAAATCGCTGCTAAAAAGACTTTCGGGGACAATAAATGTCGCCGGAGAAAGTATCCTTTTGCAGTAACAAAAAGTTGATGCCAAATGCTATCTTCAGCAGTGACTTTTATTACCCTTCAACGGCGACATTTTTTGTCGCCACCGAAAGGTATCTTCAGCATCGACTTAAAAGTAATTTCAAAAGTATTAAAATAATAATTTACTTCAGTGACTGCCACATCACCACCGATTGGTGCCACATCATCGATGACTACCATATCACCACTATTCCTTACACACCATGTGTTGCCATATATATGCCATCTCATAATACCACGTGTTGCTACCTCACAATCCCACGTGTCGCCACCTAATAAATTTGAAGTTTTGCGTACCCTTTCGCCGCGCACATGAGCCTTTGCCAGTTGAGCTACAATGACTTTGCATACTTAAAACATATATTTAAATATATATATATATAATATTTTACTACATAATAAATTATACACATTTATACACACACACTTATGTGTGTCTATATATATATCTATATGTATAATATCGAATATTATTAGAAACTAAAAGTAAATTGGATAATAATTTTAATACATATGTTTATTATTTTTTTTTTTATTCTATATATAGTATATTATTGATTGAATAATATATTATCTTAATATACTAATATTTTTATAAACTTATATAATTATTAATTTCATAATTTTTATTTTTTTTAAAAAATTATTTTTAGGTAAAAATATTATTCTTAATAAAAAATTTTACAAATAAAATAAAAATGAAATTTCTTACCTTCAGTAGTGACTAAAAAAAGTACCCTTCAGTAGCAACTATTTTGTCACCACCTAAGGTAAAAAAAAATTAAATTTTATTTTAAAAATAAAATAAAAATGAAATTTCTTACCTTCAGTGGAGACTAAAAGAAGTTGATGTTGAAGGTACTCTTCGGCAGCAACCTTTTTGTTACCTCTAAAGGTAAGAAATTTAAATTTTATTTTAAATATAAAATAAAAATAATTTTATTTTTCCTTTAGTGGCAACTTGAAAATGTCACCGCTGAAGGTACCTTCGGCGCCAACTGTTTTATCATTGCCAAAGGTAAGAAATTTAAATTTTATTTTAAAAATGAAATTTCTTACCTTCAGTGGCAACTTTTAATGTCACCGCTGAATGAGCCCTTCGGCAGCGACATTTTTGTCACCATTGAAGGTAAGAAATTTAAATTTTATTTTAAAAATGAAATAAAAATAAATTTTTTACTTCCAGCAATAATTAAAAAAAGTCACTGTTGAAAGTCTAGCCTTTAGCGACAATAGAAATTACCGCCACTGAAAGGCCCCTTTAGCGGCATCTTTTTTTGTCGTCGCTCAAAGTCATCGTTGAAACTCTTTTTTTTTTTTTGTAGTGATATTCCACAATATGTAAAACAAGTTAGACATATAAGTTCCAAAGTCTGTTAAACAAGGTAGACATATAAGTTGATAAAAAAAACAAGGTAGACTTATAAAATATTCATCCCCATTTTTAAAAAAAACCAAAATTCTAAAATTCATTAGAAATAGAACTTGGCATTGTAAAAAAAAAGTAGGGCATGTTAAAGAGTGGTATCGATAATTACCCCCGCTATTTAATATAAAGGCCAATTGACTTTTCTAGAAGATTAAGAAAGTTAAATAAATTATTTAATTATAAATATATTATAAAATACTTACATGTATCACTAGATTTTATATATATCAAGTCTATAATCAGATAAACTTTTTTGAAAAAAATAATAAATATATCAGTAATTAATTTTCTAAAATATCTAAAAAAATTAATTGACTCTTATATTAAGTATCGATGTAGTATTAAACAATGAAATGAAAGCATATGAGTGTAGTTTTCCCCATACACACATACTTGCAAAAAGACTTGTATAAAATGAGGCCTCCACAATCATAAAAGAAATTAGAAAGAGAATATACTTGTACGTCCAAAAATTGAGATGATAATATGAAATGGACAACAAAAAATGACAAGAAATATCTCAAGTTCCTCTTTCTTTTTTTTGTTTTTCAGGCCTATTGTTGTTATCCATCTTTATTGGATCAATATCTCTCCCCCAAATTTACTTTCATTTTAATTTTAGTTCATCAAGTTTCATTTTATTTAAAGTATTAATCCATATAATCTAATACAAATCTGAATAATTTTACCTTGCGAAGGTCAAAACAACTAGCTTTATATTTCACGGATCAAAATTAAAATAAGGACAAACCAAAAGAATAAAAAATTGTATTAATTTGTCTTTATTTAACAATTGTTGAGGTGTTTTTTTTTTTTTTTGCCAAGAATTGTTAAGGTCTGTTACTCCAAAGATAAGAGATCTTATTCAATTATATACCTTAATAATGTGATTATACGAAATGGGATGAAATTAAAATTTTAATATAGGTAAGAAGTACCTGCTAGCATTTCTACAGGAGAGACTTGTGTTGGAACTTGGAAGGGATGCCAGAAGGACGATAATTCAGCACCGAATCCAAAACGAATTAATTGGTTACTCACTCACACACACACACCCGCACACACGCACACATATGATAATATAATCCGCATCCAATACAAAAATAGGGTTAATGGTGATTTTTGTTTTGGAAGTTTTTATGAATGATCATTGGGCATATTGAAGTATTTTTTAGTGCAATGTCGTCCTGAAAATTTTAAACAGACTCAATATTACCCTAAAAGTATAAAAATATAACAATTTTGCCCCAACTATTAATTGACCGTTAGTTTTGAATGTTAGTTAACTCAATTAAACTGAGATAGGAATACTATGTAATATATAATGACACCTCATCATTCAATCAAACTATAATAATGCTCTACAAAAGTATTAATGAGGACGATATTGCAAGGATTCGGAGTTGTAGTATAAGGACATATCCATAGACTTATTTTACAAGAACTGCAAAAAGTTTTAAATGACATATCAATGACATTTCTAGAGCATCATATCTGCTTGATTGGATCATGAGATGATATTATATTATACATAATAGAGTCACATCAACTTTATTGGGTCAACTAACAGTGACGAAATTGCTATGTTTTTATATTTTCAGAGCAATATTGAACTTATTTAAAACTTACGGGATAATATTGATCCAACAAAAATTTTTAAATGTCTAGTGATCTTTGGAAAAAACTTTTCAAATAAAAATGGCTTTTAATCCAACAAAAACCCAACAAAATAATGTATAAAAAAACAAAATAACTACGAGCAATGCTTATCTCCTACCCTTTTTAAAAGTACTGTTAATTAACATGTAAAAACTGACCAGTAATGATTATGGTGATGTTTTTTTTTTTAAAACAAAAAAGCAAAAAACTTGTTTGACAACCTTTTTTGTATTATTTACAGTCCATTTTATTTAATTTTTATTAAATTAATTTATCAATGTTATAATATATTAATTATAAAAATGATGTCAATTTCAATCATTTAAAGTAAGTGAATTAAATAATTTTTTTTTACTCTTTCTTATCTAAGTTGAGGTGAAGAATAATTGCTTCAAACAATTTTTTATTTTTAAAGAAAACATTCAAATTGATTTTTTTTTTTGTTTTTGATTGTTCTCAGAAACAACTATTCAAAGATGTTTTTTTTTTCAAAACTTGTTTTTAGAAACAATTAAGCAAACAACTTTTTTTGTTTTCAAAATTCGTTTTTAAAAATAGTTTCAGAAAAAAGTTTTAGAAAACAAAAAACAGACAATAAAATCAAACAGCCCCTACATTTGCCTGGACAATGTAAAAAAATTTTAAATTCACCTATGTCTAAAATCATAAATTGCAAGAGAAATAATACATGATACTTTAATTAGAGGCAATGTTTAAAAAAAATATAATTAATATCATGATTTTGATTTATCCCTTATAGTTTAAAATTACAAGTTTTGGTTCCTCAAAGAATAAAATAATTTAGATTTTTATTAACATATAAAGATTAATAATTTAGACGAAAATAAATTTAAAGCTTGCTTTCAAAATTGACAAGGTGGGTTTATGGTCATAAAAATATGTTATGAATTTTCTTCTTAACACTTGAACTTTCCTTTTGTGGGGAAGTTTCTCATTTGGTTCGTTGCGCTCTAAACATTGAGGGACAATTATTCAACCAAATGTTTATTTCATAATGCTCTAATTTTATATATAATTCACTTTCAATATATTTCATACAAATTAAAGAAAATCTTAAACTATATTAACTCTACTTTAAAATTAATTTTTTTTAATTTTATTCCTATTTAATATTAGGATCCACTATAACACATTATAGTAAAATTGACAATACATAATAATGAAGGATAAAATTATATATTCATATAAAAAATTTAATGAAATGACTTATAAATATGATCAAATAAAATCTTCTATCTTTGCCATATAAATAGGATCAGATAAATATAAAAAAATTAGAGAGGCATATGTTTTTGACAACATTTTCAAATTTAATGAATGTTTCTAATTACTCCAATATTTGAAATTTTATCATATCTTTCTACGTGTTTTGTAAGTGTAGAGATCTTTTCCGTTTGACGGGGAATTATTTAGGCGCAATTTAGAAACCTTGGCATAATTGTTTCCATTGACATTGTTCAAATTGTTTTATATTTCCAAGGGTTTCATTTTTATTTCAGTCGATTTTTCAATCAAATATATTTATCATGTGGAAAATTTGAGACACTTGCTTTCCATATCTTTGTCTGGAGTGATGGTTTTTTCTAAAGTTTATTAACTTCTAAAGACTTTTACATCAATGACTAGTATTTTGTATCTCTAGATCGAGGTTTTCCTTTAACATATCGCTATCTAGAGGTTTTTCTTTAACGTAAAATTTTTGTACCGTTTTAATATGGTTGACTGACTTTATTCTTGTCAACAATAGTTGACTGAAATGAGTTGGTGAAGACTCGCACAAAAGCACAGGGGATTGTGGATATTAAGCATATTTAGCATTGCTTTACAAAATTACGTTGATGTAATTAAGCTAAAACTTCTTTCACATATCTATTTTATAAATCGTAAATCACTTTAAAAAAGTAGTTTTCATCGTTAATTCAAATAGGTCCATTATCATACAAGGAGTTAGAGTGTTTGAAAATTGAGTTCATTAATTGTTGTGGTCCAATGTTTTGACCATTTCCATACAAAGATTAAACGATTCCATTTGTATATGAGATCCAGCTAATTTTCTTCACAGCGGGCTAGCTCAAACAAAATCTAACGAGCAATGAATATTAATCATTAACCTATTCATATTACTTGCTGTATTAGAGGATAACCTATCTCCAAAAAAAAAAACAGAACTAAAAAAATATCATTCTCATGAAAAAGAAGTGAGAGCTGGTTTCTTTGCAAGTCAAGGTTATCAAGAGTAACGTAAGAAAGTGAGATCTTTGGTGAAATTTCGATCATAATTCTTATTCACTTTATCAGCCTTGGTTCAACTTAGTTTGACATCCAACATTTTTTTGTGGTATAATTCTGTTTTGTTTCAACAATTTGACGAGATTGAGAACTTCTTTTTGTTCCTCATCTAATTTTTTCCTTATAAATTTGAGCTTGTTTGAGATGGGTTGCTTCAATTTTTCATTAAAATGAATTCTTTCCAATTTGATTATTAATGCTATATCGGATTTAATTAGCAGTGAATTTTTTCTATGGATCATGGGTAGTCAATAGGCTTTTTTGGTTAAAATAGTTGATGGGTTTAGGTGGGAGGAATTTTTTTGGGAAGGGTACTTTAGAAATTTTACATTTTAATAGCATATAAATAAAAAGCTCTTATCCTTAATATAAGTTTTAGTTAACTAATTTAAAAAAATTAAGGAAGTTAAACAATTAAAGAAACAATTAAAGAGAGTATGAGTTTCGATTGCCTAATACCCCTCAAAAAAATTTCCTCCGCAATTTTTCCTTTTAATTTTGGTATAATTTGGCAAACAAATGTTGATCGCTTGGTTTTTTTATTTTTTTTTAACAAAGGGTTGACATTGCCCTTTTCTTCAATCTTTCGGGGGAAGATTGCCCACTCAAAAAATTTCGGATGTCCAACGCCCTTTAGAGAAAACTTTTTTTATCAATTTTTTACTTTATCTCACAAAAATATTGCAAGATACACATCTAGTTTTTTTTATAAGTCATTTTTAACATATTTAACTAGATAAACCAAAAACCTTAAACTTTATTATCTATCTTGAATTTAACAATTTTCTAATTTTATCCCAATAAATATACATTATATCTAATAAGAACAAAGTTAAGGAAAAATTATACATTAATGAAAATGCATCTATTATACACCATTGACCTTGTGACCCAATAATCCAATATGCATGCACCTCCATCTCCTAATTAAGGGTAAGGATACGGATTCAACCCTACAAGTATGTAATGTATGCGGATGAACAAACTTGTTATTTGTGTATTTTAATTAATAAATAAAAGCAAGACAACTTCCACTTTCAAACAAGTGTGTATTAGACCAACGAAAATCTTATGTTTTTCTTTTTCACAAGATATTGAAATCTTTTAAAAGAATCTATTCTATTAGACGGGACAAATGACATAATAATATGTTAGATTTATAATATTATGATAGACGCGAATTATATGTATTCTACCATTCACTACATTAATTTCACAATGTTACAGAGTATGTTAAACAGAAAGCATAAATTGGCATATCAATAATAAAAAGATTCATAGATCTTACAAAATATTCTCAATAAAAATAAAAGTAAAAGCTACTCACACACATTTGGCAAGCCAACAAATGTATTTACTCTAATTCATGAATCACATCTAACTCTATATTCAGATGTCTAGTAGGAATGATGATATTTGCATTGATGGAAGCAGTAAAATCAAATGGAGTGGGAGGCACTTTTAAGTTATCAATTTCTCCTTCAAGCATTTGTATCACTATTTTCATAGATGGACGATTTCCTGGATACCATTGAATATACCAAAGTCCTACGATTGCTACTTTCTTAGCAATACTAATATCAACTTCATCTTCTATGTAGATACTTACATCACCTCCTTCAATTAAATTATGAATCCATTCCGGATATAGAACTTGAATAGTTTCTTGATTTGTGTTGACATTTTTCCTTCCTCCAACCATTTCTAAGAGCAACATTCCATAACTGTAAATATCTGATTTGTACGACACCTTTCCAAAGTTTTGAGAGAAAACCTCAGGTGCAATATATCCCAAGGTTCCTTTTGCTGCTGTCATTGATACTGTGCTTTGATTTTTCGAACACAATTTAGCAAGGCCAAAATCAGAAATTTTAGGGGTAAAATTGTCATCTAAAAGCACATTACGAGGATTGATGTCAAAGTGAAGGATTCTATAATCACAGCCTTGGTGAAGATATTCAATCCCCTTCGCTGTGGCAAGAGCAATTTGTTGGAGCTTCAACCATCCGAGAAAATTTTCTTTGTTGTCTGGGGAAGATATGAACTTTTGGAGGGAACCGTTAGAAAAGAAGTCATAAACAAGAGCTCGGCGACAACCATCGGCACAAAAGCCCAACAAACGAACAACATTGATGTGATGAATCTTGCCCATCGTTACCATTTCATTAATGAAGTCTTGTCCATTGTTGTTATCTAACTCATTAAGTACTTTGACAGCCACTTGAATGTCAGAAGATAACTTACCTTTGAAGACTGTTCCATGGGCACCTTCACCTTATTTATCCTTGAAATTTTCTGTGATTCTTTTGATATCAGCATAAGAGAACCTGGTAGGTTTGAGTGCCTCGTAATCTGCCAAAAACTTTTCAAGTCTTATTTGATCATCTCCTTTCTTCTTGAAGTAGCGATACTAGTAAAAGGATACAATGAACACCAAAACTAGCATAGCTAAACCTGGTGGTATAAGAGCACAACAAATAAAACAATGAATGTCAATCCAAGCAACAATCCAAAGCCTAATGAGTGAAAAAATAGAGGATAATCATAGCCTATTGTCACCTGTTGCTGGTAAAACAATTCTGTGCGTCTTGCTGGTTTTTGGTTGAGTGACTTGGGTCTATTTGAGCCATAGCCTATTCTCCTGAAGATAGAATGCAGGTATTGGCGAACTTACCCGTGATATCATGGTGCAGGGAATTAGGTCACTGGACAGGACGTTTTCACTAGAGTCAAAAGCAAAAATCGGGCAGGAGTGGTGGCGCATAGAAACTGACCCAGGAGAAGAACAATTGAAGAAAGTAATGGATTGGGGGGGCTTATATTCATAATCATATTGTAAGGGATTAATATTGGATGAATTGTAGAGACGGCGTTGAAGAAAGAGTTTGGGAAGACAGTCTTCTGGATCCTCTACTTCTAAGATGTAGAATTTATTGTCCATGTACTCGACATGAAGGCTTAGTCCTTCAAGGGCAGGAATGGAGGGGAACTCAACCATTAATGTGGTGCCATCAAGATAGGGAGTATCATGATTGTAGAGTCGGAATGGAAGAGTTTGTTGATGAGGCACTTGCTGGTTCTCACCATTCCCTAGTTTCAAAAGCATCACCAACAACAAATATCTGCCATACCAATACATTGTAACCAAATGAGTCTGTTTGGTAGTCTGCAAGGGTTAGGGGACACGTCGTATATTTCATTCAAAATGAAACCTGGGGAAGTGAAGTGGGATGCAATTCTGCCGGCCTGTTAAGCAGACATTTAAGTCAAATTAAAGAAGAAACATATAAAATCGGTGTAGAAATAGAGCCGACAATGTTGACCCAAGAAAAATAAATTAAAGAAGCCGACCAAGGAAGATACATAGGAAAAGTCCAGTGAGGCAAAGAAAAAATGCATTGAGTCGAGTATAATTTTCAAGTTTGGGGGCATTCTGGACTTATTATATGATTCTAAAATTCTTCTCATTAAATTTGTTAGACCCCATAGACAGTTAGGTGAATCTTATAAATAAAATCACATAAAAGATGTTAGCTCATTGCATTGAAAAAGTCACAACGTAACATTGTTTGGCAAAAAAGAAGTCGTAACATTAGGAAACCCATATCTACTTGTAGAGAGTGCCCCAAGAATCAAACATTGGACCTCACAGACAACTAAAGTGCACATGTAGAGTTGCAACCAATGTTAATACGAGGATCGGTAATTGGAACACTAGTAAAAGGAAGCGGCAAAGAATTTTCAACGTTATGAAAATTTAAATGCGAAGCTTCCATCACACAACAATCAAGTAAAAAGGATATAAGAGATAACTTAAAACTGTAGAGTTTTTTTTTTTTTTTTGGTCTAGATCTAAATTTAGCAAAGAAAAGCGTGTAGTATAATTAACTTTTGAAGGTGTAAAACTTATGCAGTTGCTAAAATTGCACATTTTTTAAAATTAAAATCTCAAACATATGCTATAAAATTAATCACGAGCTTTATATTGGCTAGTATAAAATTTTATCTCAAAGTTGCTGAATTTCATCAGAGCACCTAGTATAAAGTTTTATCACATAGTTGCTAAATTTCATCACGAGCGTCTAGTACAAAGTTCTATCTCGACTTATGTAAACATTTTATTATCTATCAAGAGAGTCTAGCATAATTAAGAGCCCAAAACATCCGTTATAAAATTAGAAAGAGAATAAGTGGATCCCACATCAAGAAAGGCACAGACATTTTGGCCAATTATTCAAAATTTCTCAAATTTCACATTTTTAAAAAATTGTATCTATTTTTATACCTTTAAAATTGAATTGCGTTGAAAAACTTAACTTGGTTTTACATTTTGTCTTGCGGTTAAGTAATCTACCATTGTGCTTGATGAGATAAGAAGTTTTCAGAAAAAAGGTTTTGTCTCTGTCTCTTCATTAATTTTTTTTGCCGGATACACTATCTCTTCATTAATGCATTAACCAGAACTCAAAATCTTCCATAGACTCTAAAATTTCAATGATGTGTGAAACACTCCATCTAACTAATTAACGAGTTGTTTGTAAAGTCATGAATATGTACTCATTCCACGTTGCGTATATGATACTCATCCTTTCATAATTGGTTTAAAAATAATTTTATCTAGAAATTCAATTTTTTTTAAAATAAAAAGGGCAAAAATAGGTGATGCCAAAAGAACAAAGAAAATGAAGTCATATAAATACAATAATCAGCAGGACTAATATAGTTGGCAGGTCAGGGGTTGGATCTCTGGGGTGTGTATGGAGAGGATCTCGTTCCTAACATAAAAATCCTAAGTGCAGGCAGCAAGTGAGCGATGGGAAGAGAGAAAGGAAGTTTAGTAGTGTTGTGGCTGTCTCTGCTTCTTCTAGTGGAGGGAGCTGTGATGAGTAATTCCCAAGTAGACAACAAATCATGTCATCCTTCTCGTTGTGGCATTATCACAAACATCTCATACCCATTCCGACTACGAGATGACCCATCCCACTGTGGCAACCGCAGCTACGAGCTAGACTGTGAAAACAACGTCACGATCCTTTCTTTACCTGATTATTATGATATTGACTCTTATGAATTGCATAATAGGACATACCGGGTGGGAGGAAGATACAGGGTTCTGGGGATAAACCACAACAACTTCACAATCAGACTCGTAGATGAAGGCATTCACAAGGGCAATTGCTCCTCCCTCCCTCTCTATTCCTTACCCCTACCCGACTTGGACTACTGGTATTCTTATAGCGCCTACTATGAAAGTAGCCGTCATCCCTATAGCGCTTATAATCCAAACACAGAAGCAGCAGACATTTGGCTAATCAAGCAGGTGGGGTACCTGAAGTGCGGCGAAGCAGTGAGGGAGGATGCAGCTTACGTGGATACGTCTCCCTGTGTGAATCGGGGATCCGAAGGAGGAGGAGGCCATCTTTATGCGGTTGCCGGAAACTTGTCGGCTGACCGGTTTCAACCTCAGTGTCGTCTGATAGTGGTGACCCCAATTGCCTCAGATTGGGAAATATTGGTGCCTGGTGGAAGAAACAAGTCCTACGCTGATCTTCACACACTGCTTTCCTCTGGATTTGAGCTTTCGTGGTTCAGCCAAGCTTGTGCTGATCGTAGTTGTCCAGATGGCACCACCTGTGATTACAGCAGTGAAACGCAGTGTCTGCCTGTGCCTACTTCCCAGCGATGTTGGACTCCCCTGGGAATACGCTATTGCCGTGAGTATCTGATTACCGAGATACTTGCGTTGTTGTCACATCATCTTTATTCTCTATCAAAAGATTTCAATTATTCCTTATTTCACAAATATGTACTCGTTAAGGAAAGAAAAATATAATTAAAAGAAATTTATGAAATATGATATTAATAAAAGATATTAATTAAAATATTTTTATTAAAGATTGAATGAGTATGGACAACAACTAAGAATATGTAAATATTTCTTCATAATCCTATGATATTATTTACAATCATTTTCAAAATATATCCCATGTACCAAAAAAATACTTTAAATCCTATTAACTTATATTAAAATTTAATTACTTTTCAATTTTATCTATATTAAATATGTAATATACCTCATAGGAATAAAATCCATATAATAATAAATTAATGATAAATTTAAGTGTTAATATAAAAATTTTAACAAAATGATTTATAAATAGGATTGAAATAAACATTATGTCTCCCTCCCATATAAATAAGAGTGGAGGAGTATTTCAGTAAGATTATTGGATCCCATCTTCTTTGTTTTTGCCCCCGTGCAATACATGAACCTTCATTTACATAAATATTCATCTAGGGAGAGATGACTGAAAAAAAATATAAGGGTTAAGATGACTGTAATTTGGTCTGAAAATTATTTTAATTGAAATTTAAATAACTTTTATTTACTTGGTAATTTTTTTAAGCTGGTTGTGGCCACTGAATTTTGAGTTAATATCGTTTTTTTTTATTGGCTGATGATGCAGAGGCGCCAAAGTTGCTCATACTTGCTGAAGGTAACATTAGATTGTTGACGTTAGTTGTAATTCTATCAAAATGACTTATTGTTGAATTTAATCATATTAAGTTATTAAGTCTCTTTAAATGTTTTTTTAAACAGATTTCGTCAACGGAATTTCAACAGGTAACATTATGCGATTCACGTCACGACTATTCTATATCTCTCTTTTTCCTAATTTTCTTCGCCATTATCGTAACTTTTTAATCTGCTGTTATTTATTTCAAGTTAAAATGCAGTTCTAATTTTTTTAATCCAATAATTATTTGTTGAATGCAATTGTATGTGCTAGATATGGTTAGTTTCAAGTTTGCCAATAGGCAATAGCTGATCTGACCTACAGGTTGACCCCAATTTGACCATTTAACTCTTGACCCACTGCTTCGACCGATTTAGGATCTGGTGTAAGTTTTAATACCTTGCTATTAATAGGTGTTTTGCAGCATTTAAATGTTCAAGGGTAAAATGATCTAAATTTTTATTAGATTAGTATGATTAATGTTTTAAATAAAATAAAATTTGATGGACTAAAATCGAAATAAGGAACTTGAGAGACTTAAACTTGTATTAGTCCTATTATATTTTAAAATTGATGTGCCAATTTTATAATTATATCTTAGATTAATGAGTAAAATATAATTACTATTCTTACTAATAGGCATTGATCTTAGTAAACGATTTCAATTTTGTAAGCATAAAATTTCAAATTCAAGTTCGTACAAATATTCAAAAAAAAAAAAAATTCTTATAGAAACTATTATCAATTGGAGCTGATGATATTTAAATCTGATCCAATTAAGTAATTATATTTTTTAAAAAATATAATTACCATTCTCACATAACTTTCACTTTTATCCAATTAGTCATATTTTTGTGACTCACCAATTTTATGACCCTTATTGAAATAAACATTTGCAGGAGTACAAGAAATAGTGGGGATAACCCAAGGTTACCATAGCGAGTACATTACTCGCCAATCAATAATTACAAGAAAAGTAGGAATAATCATTGGAAGATTTGTCATGCCATTAATCACACCTAGATATCTAGTCGGTATTATATTTCTAATTGGGTTGTTGACTTACACATTTCGAAGAAGACACTTATCATTGTACGAAAACATCGAAGATTTCATAAGACTTCACAACCTCCTTCCATTAAGGTACTCCTACAACGATTTGAAGACAATTACGGAAGGGTTCAAAACCAAGTTAGGTCAAGGAGGCTTTGGCACTGTATATAAAGGGAAGCTCAAGAGCGGCATTGAAGTTGCTGTCAAAATGTTGGGTAAATCTAAAGCTAATGGCCAAGAATTTATGAGTGAAGTTGCAACTATTGGGAGGATTCACCATTTCAACGTGGTACACCTTGTTGGATTCTGTGCGGAAGGAATGAAATGTGCTCTTATCTATGAGTTCATGCCCAATGGATCATTGGATAAGTATATTTTCTCTAAAGAGGAAGATGCCTCCTTGAGTTATCGTAAAATATATGAGATATCTCTAGGGGTAGCCCGTGGAATTGCTTACCTTCACCATGGATGTGACATGCAAATATTGCATTTTGATATCAAACCTCATAACATTCTTCTTGATGACAACTTCACTTCAAAGATTTCGGATTTTGGACTTGCAAGATTATATGCCGTTGATGACAGTATCGTCACTTTGACCGCGGCGAGGGGAACGATTGGGTACATGGCTCCTGAGTTGTTCTACAAGAATATTGGGAGAGTATCTTACAAGGCAGACGTTTATAGTTTTGGGATGCTTTTGATGGAAATGACAAGTCAGAGAAGGAATTTGAATCCGCATGCAGAACATTCAAGTCAACTTTACTTTCCCTTGTGGATTTACGACCAATTTGATGATAATAAAGATATAGAAATGGAAGATTTGATGGAAGAAGAGAAGGATCTAGTAAAGAAGATGTTCATAGTAGCACTTTGGTGTATACAGTTGAAGCCCACCGATCGTCCTTCAATGAACAAAGTAATAGAGATGTTAGAAGCAAATGATGGGAACGATCTTGAAATGCCTCCAAAACCATCTCTATATCCTAATGAGACAGTAATAGTGGATGCCACATCAAGCTCTGATGAAACAACATCCACTGTTCTAGTACATTCTCATAATAGTTTAGGTGAGGGCATATGTAATGGAAATTAAGATATTGCAATTGAAAAGACGTCAAAGCTGGTTGTAACTATTGGAAGTTTTGAACTTATCATATTTGTATTTGATGGGAATATTTAGTTATTGTTGTGGTTTGGGTTGTTATCTTAATAATACTTCAACATTTTGTTTTCGTTATTGACAATCAATGATATGTGTGTGATATCTACAAATTAAGGTTATTGATATCTTTCTAACTCAAAATCTACTACTACATTTGGTCTTTAATATAAAAGATAATTGACCTTTTTTTTTTAAGATAATATGTTATAATATGTTTGGTCTCTAAATTAATTTGTTTGATTTATAATATATTATAATTAAGTAATTTATTTAGTTTTTGAATAGGGTTATTACAATCTTTAGTTCCTCAAATTTGCACTCATCTTGATTTTGGTCCCTCAAGTTTAATATAAGTGGTTTTGCACCTTTAAATTTCCTTTAAACATTGGTCCATATCATCTAATAAAAGCTGAATCACCAAAACCAATGATTTTAATCTTAAAAATTAAGTAGAACTGTTACCTCCGGCCAATACGCACAATTTTGGAAAAAAAAGGGTTTATTACATGAAAGTGCCCTTAATTTTGTATCATATGCAAAAAAAACTCCTTAATAGTTAAAAATTAATTAATAACAATAAACCTATCACCTTCTTAAAAGAACCCCACCAATCAACTATGTGCTCCTCTGAAACCTTAACGAAAGATATAATTGAAGGATTTATCTTTGTCCTAGATGTAAATTCTATTTTTAATTTGGAAAAACCAATTTTAAAGCACCTATAGGTTCCTTTAATTTTTAAATTAGTATCCGTGTATTTGTCCTCTTTACTAAATTTTTTTAATTTTACTTTTTTAGCACCCTTAGCTCTTCAGCTTTGCTTAATTACTATTGTTAGACCTTGTATAAACGTTAATTGTCCTAACTGAGTAAAACTAAAGGATTTAATCGAGAGATAATGTCATCAAAAAAATTAGGAGATAAAAACACTTATGGACCAAATTAAAAATTAAAGAATACCATTGAATTCCAGGATCTACGAGTCGGATTGTGTGGTTGTTGTAGTTTATTGCTAGTCCTCTGCATGTTCTATTGTACAGATGAAGAAGAGTGACGTTGTTTTCGCAGGCTAGCTCGTATCTAGGGTTGCCGCAGTTGGGTGGGTCATGGAGGAGATGAAATGGATATGAGATGTTTGCGATAATGCCACAACGAGAAGGAGCACAGGTTTTGTTGTTTCACCTCTGGGTTAATTATCATCCTCCTTATGGCTTCAACATTACCCATGCTCCTACATGACATTCACTTGGCTTTTATTTCTTGGAGATTAAGGAAACAAAAAATATACTATTTAAAAGTATTTATTCATGTGTATTATTATATTTTATATTATTATATAAGTTTGACAAATTAATTTTAAAAAATAATAAATATTAATATTTTAAAATAATATATATAGCTTCTCCTAACTCTTATATTAATAACCGGAGGCAGTAGTAATAAATTATTGAAAAAATATCCAAATTAGGGCAATAGCTAAGTATGATTTTTTTCCTAATATACTATAAACAGTAAAATTATTTACTTAAATAATTTATAATATTTAGGTAAATAATTTTACGGTTTGTAGTATATTAGGAAAAAAACCGCTAAGTATTGGTCTCAAAATACAAATTAATATGCTAAACTTCTAATCATTACTAGATTTGACCTCCTTTTTCATTTGCAAAGTTTTGTTTCACCTCATTGGCACTCTCTCCTTGACAACAATGAGATTGTTAATAGACAGCGGATGTTGCCTGGCTAGAGGAGGACCCATCATCCACCATAACTTGTTCATTAGCATATAAAGAAGGTTTTGGGGGCATTTCAAGACTCTCTGCATCATTTGCTTGTAACATCTCTATAACTTTATTCATTGAAGGGCAATCTATGGGCTTTAGTTGTATACACCATAGTGCAGGTATGGACATTTTCTTTACCAGGCTCTTTTCCTCTTCTTTCAAGTCCTCCATTTCTATATCTTTTCTTCGTCAAATTGTTTGTAAAATCCATAAGAGAAAGTAAAGTTGGCTTGAGTGGTCAACAAGTGGATTCAAATACCTTCTCCAACTGACCATTTCCATCAAAAGTATTCCAAAACTATAAACATCAGCCTTATAAGACATTCTTTCAATATTCTTGTAGAATAGTTGGTGTTATTATCAACAGATTATAATCTTGTGAGTTCAAAATCTGAAATCTTTGGGTTGAAATTGTCATGTTGTGGGGCTTGATGTCAAAATGCAATATTTGCATGTCACAACTGTAATGAAGATAATCAATTCCCTGCGTAATTCCTAAAGTCATTTCATATATTCTGCCATAACTTAAAGAGATACTTTCTTCTTTAGAAAAATTATATTTATCCAGTAATCCATTGGGCATGAACTCATATATAAGAGCATGCTTTGTTCCTTCTAACAAAACCTAACAAGGCATGCCACGTTGAAATGGTGAATCCTCCCAATAGTTGTGACTTGATTAATAAATTCTTGACTAGTATTAGCTTTGGATTTACCTAGCATTTTGATAGCAACATCAAATCCACTCCTTAACTCGTATTTGTAAACAGGGTCGAAACGCCCTTCATCCAACTTAGTCTTAAAACCTTTGGTCATAATCTTCAAATCCTTGTAGGAGTACCTTATTGAAATGAGGCTATGATGTCATATGAAGTGATTTTTTCATACATTGATAAGTGCCTTCTACGACATGTATATATCAACAACACTAATAGGAATATGATTCCCATTAAAAATCTAGCTGCGATGATTGGCAAAACAAATCTTCCGGTGGCTATTCCTAATTTTCATGCAATAATCGATAGCCTAGTAATGTAGTCATTATGGTAATCATATGTTAAATCCGTCCCCACGAATTCTCTCACTCCTGCAAATGTTTTTTCCAATATAATTCATAAAATTGGTCAGTCACCAAAAATGACTAATTGGATAAAAGTGGAATTTATACGTGGGAAAGAAATCACCAATATCCGATTTCTAGAAGAGCACAAGACCTTTTGAAAAATTTCTCAAGAAAAGCTTTATAAAAATCTAGACGTAATATAGTTTTTTATCCTCAAGTTTACCCTTAGTTTAGTTTTGATTCCTCAAATTTAAAGCTAATTATTTCAATTTATTTAAAAGCAAAATGATCTATATTTTTAATAGATTGTAAGGACTGAATTTCAAATAAAACAATACTTAAAAAATCAAAACTATTGGTTTTAAATTTGAGGAGCTAAAACAAAAAATGATGATAAACTTAAGGGACTAAAGATTATGTTAATCTTAAAATTTAAACAAGCTCTTTTCCAGCAGTAAACTATATTTTACTCATTAATTGATACAATGATGAAATTTGCACATCAATTTTAGAACATAATATACAAAGCAACAATTAAAAGGGATGAGTATACACATTGGATTGTTTCCAAATTGTTATAAACCAAAAGGACCAAATAGAACACCACTCACACAAGGCCTCAACCGAACCAAACAGATTTATCAATGAAAGCCACACTAAACCACCATACCTCAACCAGGGTTGGTTCAATCTATTTGGTTTGGGTCTTTGGATCGGGCTTAATCTTGGTTACATGTTTCTCCTTGGCCCAAAAAAAGAACCAGTCTTATGGAAATAATCAACCAAATCATGCCATGGAGGTTTGACCTACCAGAAAAAGTTAATACCTCACAACATGGAGAATTAAAGTTTGAATTTATATTGGGACATATATCTGAAATTACCAAGTACATAATTACCTATAAGAGAAGGATGTGTGTGCTCAGTGAAAAGAAAAATTGCTGCTATTGGTGAACATAAAATCTAAAACTATCTAGCATATATATATATATAGACACCTTTAAACAAATTATTATAGAGTTTAAAAAATTAGAAATACATATGAACTTGGAAAGAGTAGATTTAAAAAGTCACAAGACTGACAAAGAAAAATAGAAAAAGAGAACTACAGAATAGGTGCTGCGTGAATCATAGAACGATACCTGTTGCAATTCCATAGAGGAAATCTGAAAGAAAATTTTACAAGTCATTAACGGCAGCAAGGATGTGCATAAAGAACAAAATAACTACTATAAAGATCTATGAACCAATGGTTGAAAATACTTTATCTGTGTATTTAATAAATATAAAATGATTTTCCCAGAGACTCCCATTTTTATAAGAAAAATGAGACTCCCAAAAAAAAGAGAGACTCTTATTTTTTTTTTTTTGCAAGAAAAATGTTTGTTAAAATAATTTTTTTTAATTGGTGAAAATTTATCTGGCATTTATATTAATTGCACACTTTTACAATCAAGATAAAATGCATTATAACACAGGAAAAAAATTTATCCTCCATAATTTTAGAATTAAATTTTATAAAATTTATAAAAATAAATTTTAAATGGAGAAAAATGGATTATGTTTGTAGATTGGCAACAGAATGCATTTTTAAATTTTGATAATTGACATGCATGTATTTACAAATAACTTAAGTAGATAGAGATGATGAAATTCAACAAGCAGTTAATTGATGGAATTAAAACTAAATTATTAATTAATTGGATTTATTTTTCAGAATATGATCGTTCCTCCTAAATTATAAATCTGTCAATTAATTAATTAATTAATTAGAATTAAAGTACGTTTATGTAAGTCAAAACAAAACCCTTTTCATATATGTATTTTGTAGACCGTAAATTATGTTGAAAAACAACTTTCACCGCTAATCCAATCATACCCATAGTCCTTCAAGTTTGTTTATCATCCAACTCAGTAGTCAAAATTTAATGTTACCTTCAGCAGCTATGTGCAACTTTGACAGCATTTCTGCATCACCCAATGATATACGACATTGACTCAAGGTGCAAAATTTATGAAGAAATAACAATTTTTAATCAATCAAGAAAAATAGGGTGAATGTGTAAAAATATTCATAATCTTTTATGCACAATGCCTCCAACACCATATGAATTTTTTGCAAGTATAAAAATTCTCAGAAGCATTAAAAGTGAGAGAAAAAATGTCGGATCGTTATATACAAGCATAGAAGTTAACACCGTTATTTTTTAGTGATGTCAAGTTAATGCGCGCGCGCGCGCACATTGGCGTTATAAAAGAAGATAGGAGTAGGAACTGATAATGTAACTGAAGAATTGGGATCAGATACTTACGGCAATCGGTTGATATTCCGAAGGGGGTTTTTACATGTCGGATTATTTGGCCGGCATTGCGGACTTGGAGTTTCAGGGCTGAAATAGCAGTAATTGTGATTTGGACAATGAAGATCCGCACAAGGTCGTTTCACCAATGAAAGCTCAAATCCAGAGGAAAGCAGTGTGTTGATATCGGCGTAGGACTCGATTCTTCCACCAGGCAGTAATGATTCCCAATCTGAGGCAATCAGGGTCACCAATTTCAGACGACACTGAGGTTGAAACTGATCGGTCAGCAAGTCTCCAGCCACCGCATAAACATGGCCTCCTGCTTTGGATTCCCGATTCAGACAGGGAGACGGATCCACGTACGCTGCTTCGTCCTCCCTCACTGTTTTGCTGCACTCCAGGTACCCTACCTTCTTGAATGAGGACGAGGAGAAATATCTGAAATTATTTTGAGGCAGGGAATAGAGAGGGAGGGATGAGCAATTGTCCTTCGCAACGCCAGGATCCACGACTCGGATTGTGTAGTTGTTTAGTCCCATCACTCTGAATCTTTCCACCACCCGCCTCTCTCTCCCATCAAGCAAATCCAGGATAAGGACGTTGTTCTCACAGGCCAGCTCGTAGCCGAGGTCCCCGCAGTGGGGTGGGTTACCTGTCAAAATGGATACGAGATGTTTGCGATAACGCCACAACGAGAAGGATCACACGATTTGTTCTCTACTTGAGAACTACCCATCACAGCTCCCTCCATTGCAAGAAGCAGGGACAGCCACAACACGAAGCACCCACACAACCATGACGCTTTCTCTCTTCCCATGGGTAAGAATAATAGGCCTCTGCTGCACCTGTGAATGCCTACCCATTTGCTTCGACCAATGCCTTTTCTTCTTAACCACGTCTCATCCTTCTTAATTATATCACTAAGCTCCTTTTCCTTTTGCCTCACCTACTTTTGCCCATTTTATATAAAAAAATTGAATTGTCTTCCTGTATAAAGTAAATTTTGTTTTCTTATATGGGTCATCTATATCTGTGATCATTTTTAAAAAACAAGTTGAAAAGGAAAATAGTGGTATACCCAAAGCTGTTGCTTGTTGTAAGCAGCGCCACCCCTAACAATTTATATTGGTCCGCAATCATCTCATCTTCCAAGTTGTACCCCCCTTTCCTTGATTTCATTCCAAGTTTCAGGTTATTTGGAAAAAGCATCCTTTGGTTACAATGTTTTGGTATGGCAGATGTTCGTTGTTGGTGGTATGGGTGCTGCTTCTAAACCAAGGGAACGGTGAGAAGCAGTAGGTGCCTCGCCGTCATCAAACTCTTCTGTTCTGTCTCTATTATAATAACTCCACATTAATGGTTGAGTTTCCCTCCATTCCTTTTCTAAGGAGTACGTCTTCGTGTCATAGACGACATAGACTATGGATCCCATACCTTATACACGTTATTTGATTCAGGCCCACGAGTTTGTCTTACCAGACTCTTTCTGCAATGCCGTCTCTATAATTCATCCAATATCCATTATGATTATCACTCCCAAAACGTTACTTTCTTCAATTGTTCTTCGGCTCGGTCGATATACTATGAGTGCAACTCGTGCCCGATTGTTGCTCTTGGCCCCCACGATAGTCTCCTGCCACGGTGGAGCCTTACTTCCTGCACCATGATCTCGCAGTTACAATTGCCAGTATCGGTAGAGTATCTTTAATTCAACCAATTAAAACTCAAATGGCCGTTCCAACCAAAAGCTGAAAAGCACAAAACCAGCGAGATAATCAGAATCCTTTTATCAACTACAGGTGAGAGTAAGACTATAATTGGCTTTGCCTTTTGCCTTTTTCTTTTTTAATATTTATTATTCATTAGCTTCCGGCATGTTGGTTGGATTGACATATTCAATGTTCATTTATTGTGCTCCTATATATAACTTCACTGGTTCCATTGGGCTGATTTTGCTGTTCGTTATGTGCTTCTTCACATGTCGCTACTTCAATAAGAAAGGGGACGATCAAGTAAGAATTGAAAAGTAATGAGCTAAACTTTAAAACCATACTGGCTTTTGACCATTTTCAATAGCCAATTATTATTTCCCGTCGTCACTTGCCACTTCACTTAAAAGACGACTACTACAATAGTCTGTAGACATATGGTGACAGCAGGTCTCCTTATCTCACCCCTCTAGATATGGTAAATGATTCTATCTGCTCACCATTCTATAGAATCTTGTTTCAAGGTGTTGATATACACTTGTAGATTATTTCATCAAGATGGTCCAAGAGTCATAGGGCTTGTTTGCCAACCCTCTAGAAACACTTTTACATAAGTCGAGACAAAATTCCTCTCATATTCTTATCTCAGATTGCGTAAAATCATTTTTTAAACGCTAATCCAAACAAGTTAATATTTAGTACAAAGATGTTCTGTGAAATTCCCATTTCAATCTGTCGTAAGCCTTCTCCAAATCAATCTTTATTGTCATATATTCCCTCTTCCCATTCATGTTTCTTATAGAGTGGATGACTTTCTGTGCCACAATAATGTTATCCAAACTATGACGCTGTGGGACAAAATTACATTGATTTGGCGATATCACATGAGGCATAACTCTTTTTAGCCAATTTGCAATAGTTTTTGTGATTATCTTAAACACCACATTGCATAAACTTATCGGTCTTAGGTCCCTAATCTCGTCTAAATGCACCTTTTTTAGAATTAATAAAAGGAGAGTTTTGTTCATAGTGCTGATATTTTGTGGGTTATTCCACAATTGCTTAATGAGCTTGCAAATTGATTCCCCAACATTTTTCTATTGGCTTTGGTAGAAAAGAGCATTTAAGTCATCAGGGCCCGATGCTTTTAGCGCAGCTATACTAAATAAGGCATCTTTTATTTATGCTTCTCCTATTTCACACCCTATCCTCTGAAGTTGCACAGCCTCAATAGGAGGATATGATAACTTGCAGAATAGCAGGGCTCTCGTGGTTGTATCATCCGGAAACAGGCTGGAGAAAAAAATATGTGGCCAACTCTTTAATCTTCTCCGCATAATATATCCATTCCCCTTCATTATCCTGTATGCACCAATGTAATTTGGCTTCCGTAGACCATTAGCTCGGGTATGAAAGTACCGAGTGTTTCGGTCTCCTTGTATTGACCAATCACACTGAGCCTTTTGAGCCCATAGCAAAGAATCTTGCAGCATGACATTTTCCAAGTCTTTCCATAGTTGTTCTAGCTGGTTTGACACTCCATACCTTACTTCTGTTCACACTGTACCATTCAATCATCTCATAATAGTTCGCTTCCTCACTCTAGTATGCTTGAAAGCTTGTTTATTCCACTCTGTACATGCCTTCGTGAAGTTCCCAACTGTGCCACATCACATCAGTATTCCAGCTTTCATGCACAAAAGATTCAAACTCTTTGTGAAGCACCCATGAAGCTAGAAATCGGAATGGAGCGCCATTTTTTCTCCTACCTTCTATGCCATTTAATTGCACGAGGAGAGGTTTGCAATCAGATTTATACCATGACAAATGGGTGACGGTAGCATTAGGGTATCTCTCGAGCCATACATTGGAGCACAGGACCCTATCTAAACGACCTTTGCATCCTGTACTCCTCTAAGTGAACGGTGGCCCCATGTATCCAAGATCATTCAAGACAATGTCATCTATAAATTGGCAAAAATTCCTATTTGGTGTACCATGGTCTCCGCCAGTTTTCCTTGGAGTTGTCTCCACATTTCTCTACGAGTACTTGGAATAGGGCTAGCATATACTATTGTCAACCACCACCATTGCAGGTCTCGGCCTTGTACGCGCAAATAAATGAATTGGAAAGCTTTCCTGACTACTTCAATTTTATGGATTCTATCAAACCACATGCACCGGATTCCTCCTTTGAAACCTTTAGCATCTATCAGAACATTTTTTCTATATCCCCTTTTGCCAGTTGGTTGTACCTATTGGAAGTTTTGAACTGATCATATTTGTATTTGATGGGAATATTTAGTTATTATTGTGGTTTGGGTTTTTGTCTTAATGATAGTTCAACATCTTATTTTCATTATTTACAATTAATGATATGTGTGTGATATGTGCAAATTATGGTCATTAATCTCTTTCCAGCTCAAAATCCACTACTACATCTCGTCTTTAATATAAGAGCTAGTTGATTTTTTTAAGATAAATAACATAATTAACTAATATATTTATTACTTTTTTAAATTAATTCGTTTAATTTATAAACTGATATATAATTTAATGATATATATATAGATATTTCAAAATATATTATATAATCAAATAATTTATTAAGTTTTTTAAATAGGGTTAATACAATCCTTAGTCCCTCAAATTTGTACTCATTTTGGTTTTGATCCTTAAAGTTTAATATCAGTGGTTTTAGTTCCTCAAATTTCATTTTATTTAGAACATCGATCCCTATTATTTAATAAAAATCTAAACCACAAAAACCACTAATTTTAAACTTAAGTGACCAAAATCAAAATGAAAGCAAATTTAATGGACCAAAAATTGTATTAATGCTTTTAAATATTCTCAAAAAGACTCTTATATTAAGGATTAAATATAATATTCAATAACATATATCTTTGAAAATTAAACGATTGTCATCTTAAGATGGTGTTGAAAGATCACCACTTTGAAATTTTATTTACAACAGATCATTAACAAAATTTTATTTACTTAGTACGATCTTTTACTTAGCCGTGGTCACTGAATTTTGAGTTAATTAATATAATATTTTATTTAAATTGACTAATTTGTAATTTTAAATAAACATATAGTTACGACAAAATTAATAATGAAAATGAGATGCTATATTACTAAAGTACAATCCACATCAAGGTAATAAAACAATAGTCTTATCAAATAAAAAGTAATGAGCTAAACTTTAAAACCATATTGGCTTTTGACCATTTTCAACAGCCAATTACTATTTCCCGTCGTCACTTGCCACCTCACCTAACAAACGACTACTACTATAGTCTCTAGAGATGGTGGATGTTGTTAGGCTAGAGTTGGAATTGTCATCCATTAAAACCCTTTCATTAGGATATAGAGAAGGTTTAGGAGGCATTTCAAGACTTGAAACATCGTCGGCTTCTAACATCTCTATTACCTTATTCATTGAAGGGCGATCAATAGGCTTCAATTGTATGCACCACAGTGCTATTATAAACATTTTCTTCACCAAATTCTTCACTTCCTCACTTAAATCTTCCATTTCTATATCTCTCTCTTCATCAAATTGGTCATAAATCCACAACGGGAAGTAAACTTGACTTGAATCTTCCGCATCCTGATTCAAATTCCTTCTTCTACTTGCCATTTCCATCAAAAGCATCCCGAAACTATAAACATCGGCCTTATAGGACACTCCCCCGATATTCTTATAGAACAACTCAGGAGCCATGTACCCTATTGTCCCTCTTGCTGCAGTCAAAGTGACAATACTATCATCAACAGGATATAACCTTGCCAATCCAAAATCTGAGATCTTTGGAGTGAATTCATCGTCAAGAAGAATATTATGAGGCTTAATATCAAAATGCAATATTTGCATGTCACAGCCATGATGAAGGTAAGCAATCCCATAAGCTATTCCTAGAGATATTTCGTATACTCTCCGATAACTCAACGAGACATCTCCTTTAGAAAAAATAACTTTATCCAAAGACCCATTAGACATAAATTCATAAACAAGAGCACGCTTGGTTCCTTCTATACAAAACCCAACAAGATGTACCACATTGAAATGATGTATCCTACCAATTGTTGCAACTTCACTGATAAATTCTTGATCATTAGCTTTGGATTCACCCAACATTTTGATGGCAACCTCAGGTCCACTTCTTAACTTCCCTTTATAAACAGTTCCTTTTTTTTTTTTTTTTTGCCCAACCTTTATAAACAGTTCCAAAGCCTCCTTGGCCCAACTTAGTCTTAAAACCTTGGCTCATGGTCTTTAATTCCTTGTAGGAGTACCTTATTGGAATGAGGTTTTGAACTCTTATATAATCTTCTATGTTTTCATATATAGATAAGTGTTTTCTGCGAAATATATAAATCAACAATGTAGATAGGAATATTGTGCCCAGAAAATATCTGACTATGATGTATGGGACAACACCTCTTCCTGTGATTATTCCTAATGTGATAGCAAAATTTGTTAGACCAAAATCGTAGTTTTCATGGTGAGGGTCTATATCCTTGCTCACTACTTGGCTTAGTCCTGGACACATACAAGTATATGGATTGGTTTAGTGACAAGAATATATATGTCTATAATTGGATAAAAATAATGGAATTATACCAAAATATATTTAAATCAAAATTAAGTATTTTTTTAAACTAAGACTTAATTATGGAATTATCGCATTGATTTTGAAATGTAATTAAAAAAATCTCTTAAATTTTAAATGGTTAAGGTGCAAGTAAAATATTTATAAACTTTTACCAAAAGAGTGTTTAACACCCAATATTTTTTTAAAGTGCAAAAATATCTATGAATATTGAAAATGGGAATGAAAATGCAAAAATTGTTAAATATAATCTAACACCGTTATTTTTTAGTGGGGCCTAAACTTTTTTTGCACATGCATATGTAATAGTGTTACTTTATATTTAAGAGTTATGATATTTTTATTATCATTTTGAATAGTCATAGGTATTTGTGGATATCCAAAAAGTATATAATGCTGACTGCACTTTAATAAAAAGTTAATAGATATTTTTACAGATTCACCAAGTTTTAAAATGTCACACAAGATATAGTTATTGAACCCTGCTAAATATTATTTCGAGGCATGCGTCACAAAAACAACTCTACTTAAATATAACAAACTAGAAAGATCACGCACACACAATTATATATAAACTCATCATAATTACGTATATAGGTTTAGAAAGCTGGATAATTAATTATTCCAATCAAGGAAAAATCAATATCACCCCTACTAATCACATATAAAAAACTAGAAAGAATACAGACACAAAGATATATACTCATTATTTTCACGTTGTTATTTTAGGGGAAAAAAATTCAATCTCTTAAACTTTCAATATGTGTTATCCTTTTATTCTTTTCCATTCCATTCCAAAAAAAAAAAAAAAGAATCATCATCATGTACTAGAAAGTCAAAGAATAATATGGCACAAATTATAAGTTAAAAAATAAATTAAAATTAAATGTTAACTAAATATTAAAATATGAAAAATATGAGAAACGAGTAACGTGAACCTTACCTTTTTGAATTCCATAGAGATAATCTGAAAGAAAATTTTACAAAAGTCAACACCAGGGCAGAGATAAATTAAAATTCTTTTTTTTTGTTTAGAGTCCCCGGTATTCGGATCCTTTTGGGATCCGACTAATCCGGAGTGCGCTATAGGGATGACGACTTCCCAGGATTCGAGCCCGAGCGGCGGGGTCACCTTGACACCCCTTGTCTCAACCGCTGGACCAAGCCCTCTTGGGCAGATTAAAATTAATTAAGTAGACTAATATAGCATTATTATCTCAATATATAACAATCTAACACATCACAAAATTGATGGCAAAAAAGTGAAAAACACAATCACAAAATTAAGTAGATTTGTTACCTTCTGCCAATATGCGCAGCTTTGTTAACTTATCTGCATCACACACAAATAAAACATTGTGTTAATTTAAAACTTGCCAAATAATTAAGGTATGTATTTAACAAAGTATTTTTGCTATTAATTACTGATTTTGGAGAAAAGGGGTTCAATTAAACTCCCCTTAATTTTGTATCATATGCAAATAACTCCTTGATCCTTAAAACCTAATTAATAACAATAAACCTATCTCATCTTCTTAAGTCTCGGCAAATTAATAACATTAAATCTTTTAATTATAATTTTTTAAGCACCCTTAGCCCTGCAATTTTGCTCTGCCAATATTGTTAGTTCATGCACAAAAGTTAATATTGCTAACGGAAAAAATTAAATGATTTAATTAGAAGAGAAAAACACATATATACTAAATTAAAAATTGAAGGAAACTTTAAGTACTTTAAGTGCAATTTTTTCAAATTATCTCTATTAACACTCCTTTAACAATAATAAAGTAAGAGATAAAGGGAATCAAAGAAGATGACATGGTGTTTTAGGGAAATTAAAAACATGTCAATAAATCATATTAATTAACTTACTAACATTTTTAATTTAATCAAATTAAGGAGCTAAGTCTTAAATATAGGATAATAGGAGGAGGAGGGAGTGTCACTTGAAACTTTATTTTCATTCGTGCAGAGCCCATGAATCTTTGATTAATACGTAAATAATCATAAACTTGTTATGTGTGGATAAATCATGTAGAAAATTAATCATATGGATAAATATAAGAATTTAAAGCAGGAATGAAGGTGACTTACTGCATGCAATTCCTTCATGCACAGTGATTCCCATGGGGCTATAACATTGCGGAAAATCCCGAGCGCATTGGAGGCTCATAGTTTCACGATTTATAGAACAGAAACTGGAAATCGGACAACTATGATCAAGACAAGCTCGTTTCCACCATAATACCTCGAATCCTTTGGAAATCTCTCTGTGAATTTCGGCGTATGATGATAGGTTGATTCCACCATTACCTACCTGTGAATCCCAATCTAACGAAATGGTGGCCACTGATATAACCCGACATTGAGGTTTTAATTCCTTAACCTGCAAGTCTCCCGCTATAGCATACACATGACCTTTGGATTCCCAATTCACGCATGGAGATGTATCCAGGTATGCTCCGTCGTCCATCACTGGATCGCTGCAGTTTAGGTACACAACGTGCTTGAATGAAACTTGTAATCCTATTTGCCTCAGATTTGCGCCGTAGGGATTACTGCTATCGTATTCCATGTTTAAGAGGTAAGTTTCGGTGAAATTGGATTGGGATAAGTAATAGTGTGGGAGGGAGGAGCAATTGCCCGCTTGAATTCCAGGATCTACGAGTCGGATTGTGTGGTTGTTGTAGTTTATTGCTTGTCCTCTGTATGTTCTATTGTACAGATGAAGAAGAGTGACGTTGTTTTCGCAAGCTAGCTCATATTTGGGGTCGCCGCAGTTGGGTGGGTCATCCCGGAGACGAAATGGATATGAGATGTTTGTGATAATGCCACAACGAGACGGAGCACAGGTTTTGTTCTGCTCTTGAGAATTCGTAACCCCATGCGTTAGAAGCAGAGTGAACGACACCAAATACCAACACTTTAAGATTTTATCTCCCATTGTGGAGAATGATGTGCAGCTGCTTCACTTCCGGATTATGATCCTCCTCATTCAATTAGTTAGTTTTCTTATCTCTATCATTTTTGAATTTTTTAATACATATATTGACGAGTAAGTCTCCTTTGACTTTTCTTGCTGCTGCGGGTGGCTAATTTGTATTTTTCTCTAAAGTTGAGCTGCTTTGAAATTTCTGTCTGATTAGTGACTAATGACTTTTCTTTATATCGATCAGATTTGATAATCACGTGCAGCTGCTGAATAATGAGCCTCCATATATACAGTTTGATTTTCCACCAACCCGGATAATTTGTATTTTTAGTTTTACCCGCAAAGTTGACATGAAATTTCTGTTTGACTGACGACTTTTCTTTAAGTCTCTCTTTGCCAACTTTATTTTTGTCCGACTGACTTGGTGAGCTGGTAGGATACGTAAGTAGCAACAGAGCAGACAATTTAGGAAAGCAAACACCTTCAAAGTTCCATTCCCCTTCCCTTGCTTTAATTTTTAACGAGATATGCGACTTAGGAATCTGGATCCATGTTTTTGATAAAACAAAAATCTTTGGTTACCATGATTTTCTATCTCAGATTTTTTTTGCTGGTGCTGCTTCTGAAACTAGGTAACGGTCAGAACCAGCATGTGCCTGATGATGAAATTGTTCCATTCCATCTCTATGACAATGGAACGATGGTTGAGTTCCCGTCTATTCCTGCTTTCAGTGGAATAAGATTCACCGTCAATAACATGTACAATGAATCCCGCATCTTATACATGTCCTTACGTGATCCAACACGTTGTCTTCCTAGACTATTTCTTGAACGTAGTCTCTACAATTCATCCATTTATCCTCTAGAGTTTGTTGGCTGGAATCAACATGTTACTTTCTTTGATTGTTCTTCGGCTGGGTCGAGACACCTGAGAAATATAAACAACTTACAGGATATGTTCACCTGCCCGATTTATGTTGTTTCCTCTGATGATAGTATCCTGGAGTGGGACGTAGCTTCCTGCACCATGATGTTTCAGCTAGCTTCCCCAATACAAGCATTTCAGCTTCAGGACATGGACTTAAAACTAAGATGGCATTGGCCGCAACCAAAAACTGATGCTGGAAAGCACAAAACTAGTATCATTCCCGCAATTGTTTTACCAGGTACTTGTGTTCTTAAATTTTAACTTGGTTTTGGGATGTTTCTCTAATTGCAATTGGATGTCAAATTGATGTGCTCCTGTAACTCAGGGTCCATTACGCTGGTGTTTCTCTTCATTGTAAGCTTTTACATATATCGCCACTTCAAGAAGAAGGGAGTAGATCAAGAAAGATTGGAAAAGTTTTTGGAAGATTACAAGGCAATGAAGCCTACTAGATTCTCTTATGCTGATCTCAAAAGAATTACAAACAATTTCAAGGATAAACTGGGTGAAGGAGCTCATGGAACTGTCTTTAAAGGTAAGCTATCTTCTGAAATTCAAGTGGCCGTAAAAGTACTTAATAATTCAGATGATGATGGACAAGACTTCATTAATGAAATTGGAACTATGGGCAAAATTCATCACATTAATGTTGTTCGCTTGTTAGGCTTTTGTGCTGATGGTTTTCACCGTGCTCTTGTTTATGACTTCTTTCCTAACGGTTCACTTCAAAAGTTCATATCTTCCCCTGACAACAAAGAAAGTTTTCTTGGATGGCTAAAGTTACAACAATTAGCCCTTGGCATAGCAAGAGGGATTGACTACCTTCACCAAGGTTGTGATTATCGAATTCTGCACTTTGACATCAATCCTCATAATGTGTTATTAGATGACAATTTTGTTTCTAAAATTTCTGATTTTGGTCTAGCCAAACTGTGTTCTAAAAATCAAAGTACAGTGTCAATGACGGCAGCTAGAGGAACTTTAGGTTATATTGCACCTGAAGTATTCTCTCAAAACTTTGGAAATGTGTCATATAAATCAGATATTTACAGTTATGGAATGTTACTTCTAGAGATGGTTGGGGGAAGAAAAAATGTTGATACAAATCGAGAAACTTTTCAAGTTCTATATCCAGAATGGATTCATAATTTGATTGAAGGAGGAGACATAAATATCTATATAGAGCATGATGATGATATTAGAATTGCAAAGAAATTAGCAATTGTGGGACTTTGGTGTATTCAGTGGTATCCAATAAACCGGCCATCCATGAAAATGGTGATACAGATGCTAGAAGGAGAAGTAGATAAATTAAAGGTGCCTCCTACTCCATTTGGCACTGCTACTTCAATCCATACAAGCACTATCATTCCTACAAGACATATGAACTCAGAGTTGGAAGCGATTCATGAATTAGAATAAACACGTGCACCTGCTGGTTCCCTAAACGCTTATGTACTTCTATTGGCAACATTTTATATGATTCTTTTGCTTGGTCAACAGTTTCTGAGATATGTAATGCTAGAGTTCGTTTTAATTCCATAAATGAATCCTTTCACTGTAAGCTAAAATATTGAAAACCTTCTTGAATCTTTGGTGTATTGCATATAATCTTCCCAATATCTGTAGGGTCAAAACTAAGGTCCTGAACTTTCTTATTTTTACCATCAACTCCCTTGTCAATAAAATTACCATTAAATGAACATTTTATGCCATCTCATCTTTACTTTTAATCCAACAAAATGCAATATCCCGGTATCAAATTACGAAAGGTCGCTGGAAGACTCGTTGCGCCATTTATCACTACAAGATTGTTGTTTGGTGCTATACTCCTGTCTATATTGTTTGATCTATACATGGCGTATAAGACACTTGTCCATGCATAAAGATATGCAAGATTTTATAAGACTTCATGACATCACTCCAATAAGGTACTCTTAGAAGGATTTGAAGACAATGACTGAAGGTTTCAAGAACAAGTTAGGTGAAGGAGGCTTCGACACTTTGTACAAGGGAAAGCTAAGTTGTGGACCTGCCGTTGCTATCAAAATGTTAGGTAAATAATCCAAAGCTAATGGCCGAGAATTTTAGTGAAGTGGCCATCTATATGACATACAAGGCGAAAAAAATTTCAGCTAATAGGTTTTACCCTCATCAACAAAGGTTGGTTTGGTTGATAAAAAATTAACTCATAGCCTATATGGTCGTGAGTTCAAATCACGTTGCTAATATGAGGATCTTGTAGGTAAGTGATTTATAAGTATCTCTGTAAATACTCTCTGAATCTGGAGTCATATTCTATCTAAACTTTTTTTTTTGGTTGAAAGTAAGGTGTGTTTTTTATATTTTACTTTTTTTTTTGGTTGGGGAGGGCGGTGATTGCAACTTCTTCCCCTCCACTCTATCCTAATTAGTCTTACTTTTTTTCCCTTAAAAACAACGCAGTTGCCCCATCCAGACAAAGCTCGATGAGGATTAAACCAAGGAAAAATTGATAGTAGTAATATATATAGTCTTTGTACACACACACATCATTACATTTTCATGATCAATAATTAAAAGAAGATGCTAAACTATTAAGGCAAATTCAAATCACAGGGATGACAAAGTATTGTTATCAAATACAAATAGATTAGTTAAACACTAAAAGGGTACCAGCAATAGACATACATTTTTAAAGTACAACTTATTATTTCCCATCACTTGTTTGCCCTCTCCTAGACACCTATATATGAGAATCCGTAGAGACAGTGGATGTTGTTTGGTAAGAGCTGGATCCATCATTGATCAAGACTCTTTCATTTGGATATAGTGAAGGTTTTGGAGGCATTTTGAGACTTTCCACATTGTTGGCCTCTAACATCTGTATTACTCTGTTCATTGAAGGTCGATCAAGAGGCTTTAGCTGTATACACCAAAGTGCTACTATAAACATTTTCCTTGCGAAATCCTTTTCCTCTTTTGTCAAACCTTCCATTTCTAAATCTCTCTCCTCATCAAACTGGTCATATATCCACAAGGGAAAGTAAAGTTGGCTTGAATGTTCTGCGTGTGGATTCAAATTCCTTCTTTGGCTTGTCATCTCCATCAAAAGCATTCCGAAACTATAAACGTCAGCCTTGTGAGACACGCCTCCAATATTCTTGTAGAATAATTCAGGAGCCATGTATCCTATTGTGCCTCTTGCCGCAGTCAAACTGACAATACTATTATTAACAGTATATAGTCTTGCCAGTCCAAAATCTGAAACTTTTGGAGTAAATTTGTCATCAAGCAGAATGTTGTGAGGTTTGATATCAAAATGCAATATTTGCATATCACACCCATGATGCAGATAAGCAATCCCACGAGCAACTCCTAAAGATATCTCATATATTGTCTTATAACTTAAGGAGTTGCCTTCTCTTTTGGAAAAAATATATCTATCCAAAGACCCATTGGGCATGAATTCATAGATAAGAGCACGCTTTGTTCCCTCCACACAGAAGCCAACAAGACGTACGACATTGAAATGGTGAATTCTACCGATAGTTGCCACTTCATTGATAAATTCCTGGCCATTAGCTTTGGCACTACCCAACATTTTGACAGCAACATCAATTCCACTCTTTAGCCTCCCTCTGTACACGGTGCCAAAGCCTCCTTGACCTAGCTTGGTTCTGAATCCTTGGGTGATTATCTTCAAGTCCTTGTAGGAGTACCTTAATGGATGGAGGTTGTGAAGTCTTATGAAATCTTCAATGTTCTCATAAACTGATAAGTGCCTTCTTCGGCATGCGTAAACCAACAGCACAATTAGGAATATGATACCAAATAAAAATCTGGCTGTCATGATCGGCAAAACAAATCTTCCCGTGACTATTCCTGATGGGATAACAATATTTGATGTACTAAAATGGCTATATATATTGAATACCAATGGATCCGACTTCCCCACTATTTTGAGTAAACCTGCGCGTAAATATTTTCATAAAACCCATAAATTAAAACTGGTCAGTCTCCAAATGTGGTGGCTACTTGGATAAAACTTAAAGTGCAAACAAATTAAATTTAAATTAAGGTTGGAGATGCAATTGTTATGCGTGAGTCCACCGCCCGAAAACATTTAATAGTGCAATTCCTAAATGTTTTTTTCCCTTGTGTTTCTTTAGATTATACATTAGATTCTACCTATATAAAAACGAGTGATATTTAGATATCTTATGAGTAAATAATGGTTCAGTTTTCAAATTTCCAGTTAAAACATATATACTAGCTAGGTGTGATTTTTATTATTAATAATGATCCAACATAAATTTAAAATCTGATTAATGTAAAATTATAAGGGGAAATTGGATTTATGTCCCACGCAAGAAAATTAATATTAAAAAGGTCCCAAAAGGTTATTAATAATAGTTCCTTCATTTGTCAATAGTACTTTTTACCTGTTATTAACAACCTCTTAAAACATTTCTAATATTAATTTTCTTACGTGTGACATAATTGCAATTTCCCCAAAGTATTATTATAAATATTTTTATTGTCTTACATGACATTTACCAGGGATCAGCTGGAACTCTATCATGTCAAAAGAAAACATGACAAAAAAAAGAAAAAGGTTAAGAATTGTCTAAATCATAAGTTGGAAGAAATATTTGAGCCGTACCTTCTTGAATCCCATAGATATAATCTGCAAATAAATTTTCTTAAAGTTAACAGCGGCAAGGAGGGTAACACCAAAATAACTACTAAAAAAAAAATCAAAAAAGGAAAGAAAAAGTTAAGATAAAATGATTACAAATCCGATAAAAAAAAAAATCATTTATCCTCTGTAATTTTGATATGTAATTAACATACATGATTTGACAAATATTTAAAATTCAGATTAAATACACCTTCAATAACTTAGCTAGATCACAGGTGTTTGCTTTACCCCAAAATCAATTAAGAAAAAAGAAGAAGCTATATTATGTCTTATGATACAAAATTCCTCATAAGAATTGGTCATATATGATGATGCATAAAACTTGAAGATTATTGGTAAACCTTTACTAGACAGTTGGCTTCAAAAGACCGTCAAGCAAACGAATTTCAAATTAAATGGTTTTTAATTAACTGCAAATATTTTTTTTTTTGGTTCAGATTTTACATGACGCATGATTATTATTTGAGATTTCTAACTGTTGAGCATGGGAAAAATAATTGTCAAATATTTTCGTATTTGTTATAGTATAAGTGATATAAGATGGCATTAAAACTAAAGTAATGGTTTTATTTTCAAAATGTTATAGATCATACCTTCAGCAACTCTGCGCAACTCTGGCATCCCTGCATCACGCAATAATAAAACGCGAAATAAACTCAGAAAATTAACCCAGCACTGCCCAGTTAAAAAGTATCATCAGGTACATAAAAAATCATTAAAAGTTGAACTAATTAGGTTTATTTTTAATTATCTATTATGTATTTAGATTTTTTTATCTTAAAAATTTAAATTAAAACCACTATTTATAATTTAGAAATAGTACAAAATGACAGTTAACTTTTAAAGAATTTTTTTAAAAAAATTGTGAATATGAAATTTTTAGTTACAATTACAAATAATATAATCTTTGAAATTTACAACTAAAGCGTTTATATTTACAAAATTTTCTAATTAATTAAAGAAAAGGATAGTCACTGTGAGGTTTCAAAGCAAAGAAAGATTAATTACCTAGATATCTTACAATAACCTAAAGGTATGCAATGAAAAATTTTGAATACAATAAATGACAATAGGTTTATCTTCCTCACTTATCATTGAGATTTTTCCGTAATTTAATTTTATTTTAAAAAAAACTCATAATAACTACGCTGAAAAAATTGTTGGTCCTTTTATTATTAAGTTGACCATTTTTTAGACAACTCCCAAATTGATCAGTTTTGTGAAACAATGGGTTGGCGGGTGTCATGAGCTGCCTCACTCTAACCCAGTGGTGCTCAAGTCTCATTGTTTGAATTTTAAAATGTCAATTTAGATGTCGCATGTCATTGTCGTTTATCATCTTTGAGGTTCTTATTTTTTTTGTCAATTTTTCTTTGAATCACTGGATTATGACATTTTGAATTTTTTAAACATGAAAACTCTTGAAAAACATCAAGACTTCAGGGATTTGGTAGTCCATATTTAAAATTCGCTATAGTGGCATTTTTTTAAATGAAAAATTTTGATTCGATAAATTTAAATAATCGCCGTGCAATCAATGTTTATAAAATATATTTAAATTTTAATTATTTAATATAATAATTTTTTATATTTTAAGATTTCTTCCTATTTTAATTATCACCATTTAAATTTATTGAGTCAATATTTTTTATTAAATAAAATTAACAATACTGAAATCAAGGAATTAAAAATATATTTTTTAAATATAGAACATTCTAAAAAATAGTAAAAGCTTTTGAAAGTCTTTGCTTCCAAAATATCTAACTGTGATTCAAAGAAATCATTTGGGAAGCTGGAGAATGGAGGGGCAGCAGAGAGACAACACCGAAAGAAGACAGGATCCAGATCCAATAATCTGATTGAGATTGGGTTCAGATACTTACAGCAAATTGAAAATATTCCGGAAAGGGTTCCACAGTTCACAGGCAGGCATTGCAGGCGATGAGTTTTACGGAGGAAATGGCAGGGAGTGTCATATGGGCAACCAAGATCATCGCAAGCTCGTCGCATCCATGAAAGCTCGAATCCGTGGGAAAGCAGTGAGTGAATATCAGTGTAAGACTTGATTCCACCACCAAGGACCATTGAGTCCCGATCTGAGGCCATGAGGGTCAGTGATTTCAGATGACACCAAGGTTTAAGCTGGTCAGCCCGCAAGTCTCCAGCGACAGCATAAAGATGGCCTCCTCCTTTCACACAGGGAGCCGTATCCACATAAGCTGCGTCGTCCGTTACTGGATTGCTGCACTCCAAGTACCCCACCTGCTTGGATAATATAGGTTCTGCTCCGTCGTAGTTTCTAGTACTAGCGCTGACAGGATACTGGTAATCGACGAAATCGGACAGGGATAAGGAAGAGAGAGGGAGGGAGGAGCAATTGCCCTCCTGAATGCCTTCTTCTACGAGTCTGATTGTGTAGTTGCTGTAGTTTATTCCCAGCACTCTGTATGTGCCACTATTCAAATAATAGTCTGGTGAATGAAGGAGGGTTACGTTGTTTTCACAGGACAACATGAGATCGCCGCAGTGGGGTGGGTCGCCTCGTAGTCGGAATGGATATGAGATGTTTGCGATAATGCCGCAACCAGAAGATGTACAGGTTTTGTTGTCAGCCTCAGAACTACTCATCGCAGCTCCCTCCGTTAGAAGAAGCAAGGAGGGCCACAACATTACTAAACCCCAACAACACCATGACCCTTTCTCTATTCCCATCGGTGAGAATGATAGACACAACTACTGCACTTGTGCATGCTTAGCCTTTTCTTCTCACCTCCATTCCTTCCTTCCTACTTATATCAATCAACTTCTTTTGGTATAATTATGTCATTTTTTGAAGTTATTTTATTTCAATAAAGATATGCCATTTAAAATTATGTCGGTGCCCATGTGAGGTAATGACCAAAGACATTCACCTTTTTTTAATAACTTAGTGTCCCTAAGTTAGTTTATACTTAAAAGACTAGTTTTTATCTGTGACAGGAGCCTTGAAGCTTTAAGGCTCCTTCCAACTTCTTCTGTGATCACTTGCCATCTTAATCAGCAACAGCGTGTTGGTTAAAGAAGTCTGCTTGTTTCACTTGGAAAAAAAAGAAGTCTGCTTGTGCTTTCCTTGGGCGTCTTTCATTATAAATGAGAGATGCAGCTTGTCCCCTACCAGTGCACTTACTCGCATAGATAGATAGGTTGGAATCTGAATCCAAGTTTCAGATTACAATGTTCTGGTTTGGCAGATTTTTGTTGTTGGTGATACTTCTCATTCAAGGCAATGGCGACAGCGACAAGCCTCAGGTGCCTCATCATCAAACTCTACCATTCGATCTCTATAATAATGGAAGCATATCAATTGTTGCGTTTCCCTCCATTCCTGCTCTTAAAGGACTACGTCTCCTTGTCGATCATATAAACCATGAATCTGGCATCTTACAAGTACATGATCCACAAGGTTGTCTTGCCAGACTTTTTCTACAACGTCGTCTCTACAATGCATCCAATATTTATCCTTTAGAGTACCATTATCCCCATATGCCCCCCCAATCTGTTACTTTCCTCGATTGTTCTTTGTCCTCCTCCTGCCCGATTCGTGCTCTTGGCTCCCATGATAGTGTCCTGTCTAGGGGCCTACTTTCCTGCACCGTGATTTCTCGGTTACATTTGCCAATACCCGCACAGTATATTCAGTCTGACCAGTTAATACTAAAATGGCCGCTCCAACCAAAAGTTGAAAAGCACAAAACCAGCATTCTTGTATCAATTATTACAGGTGAGACAATGATATGCTTTGCCTTTCCTTCGTTTCTTTTTTCAATTCATTAGGTTCTGAGATGTTTCTTGGAATATTCATTTGTTGTGACCTTACGACTCCAGGTTCCATTGTGTTGGTTTTGCTGGTGGTCGTGTGCGTTTACATATGTCTCTACTTCAAGAAGAAAGGGGACGACCAAGCAAGGCTTGAAAATTTTCTGAAGGACTACAAGGCACTTAAGCCTACCAGATTCTCATACACTGATATCAAAAGAATCACAAACGGTTTCAAGCACAAATTAGGTGAAGGTGCCCATGGAACTGTCTTCAAAGGTAAGCTATCTTCTGACATTCAAGTGGCTGTCAAAGTACTTAATCATTTAGATAATGATGGACAAGACTTCCTCAATGAAATGGGCACTTTGGGCAAGATTCATCACATTAATGTTGTTCGTTTGTTGGGCTTTTGTGCTGATGGTTGTCACCGAGCTCTCATTTACGACTTCTTTCCCAATGGTTCCCTCCAAAAGTTCATATCTTCCCCAGACAACAAAGAAGATTTCCTCGGATGGTTTAAGCTCCAACAAATTGCTCTTGCTATAGCCAAAGGGATTGAGTATCTTCACCAAGGGTGTGATTATAGAATCCTTCATTTTGACATCAATCCTCATAATGTGTCATTAGATGACAATTTCACTCCCAAAATTTCTGATTTTGATCTTGCTAAATTGTGTTCTAAGAATCAAAGCGCAGTTTCAATTACAGCAGCAAGAGGAACCTTAGGATATATTGCGCCTGAAGTTTTTTCTCAAAACTTTGGACATGTGTCCCACAAATCTGATGTTTATAGTTATGGGATGCTTCTCTTAGAAATGGTTAGCGGGAGGAAAAATGTGGACATAAATCAAGAAACTTTTCAAGTTTTATATCCAGATTGGATTCATAACTTGATCCAAGGAGGAGACATAAGTATCAACATAGAAGATGAAGTCGACAATATAATTGCTAAAAAACTAGCAACTGTGGGGCTTTGGTGCATTCAGTGGCATTCAATAAATCGTCCATCCATAAAAGTAGTGATACAAATGCTGGAAGGAGAAGTAGATAAATTAAAAACGCCTCCCACTCCCTTTGATTTTAATGCCTCAATCAATACAAGTGTCATTATTCCTGCAAGACATTTGAATTTAGAGTTAGATGTGATTCATGAATTAGAATAAATATGTGTGTGTGTTGGCCTGCCAAATAAACATATATAGCCTTTTCTTTTATTGATATATTTTTTTTGTAAGATTTATGAACCTTTTTCTTATAATCAATATGCCAATTTTTGCTTTCAATTTAACAGAGTAATGTTTTACATATATAACATTGTGAAATTAATATAGCGAATTGAACGATAGATTACATAATTCGTGTTTATAAGTAGATTATAAATCTAAATAACATATTTGTGCTATCTAATCAAATCTATTGATCTAAAAATTTTTAGTGACATAAAAAGGAAAAACATATATAAAAATTAATGTGGTCTAGCACACAGTAGTTTGACTTTGCAGCTGTCTTTTGTTTTCATTCCTTCAAACATATTCTTCTTCTGTTGTCCTCACTTAATAAATCTTCTTAATTCCCCCTCCAAAATCACACCACTTCAATCTTTCCAAACCCATTGACGATAGTAATTAGCAGATAATTCAAACATATGAAACGATATTACAAATTGGCCACCCTACATATTCAAACCTAATAAATATTCTTCTTTTAATTTATATATATACACAGACGGCACAATTGACTTGTGCAGGGTGTAATTAAGGCCAGAGTTAACTATCATTAATAATTTCAGCTACATGCATCTTGTCTCAATTTTTAATAATAGTAGTAATTATAATAATGATTAGACTACAAAAAACCAAACCGACCGATTCAAGCTAGAAAAATGGTGAATCAATCGTCGGTTTGGGTTACTTGCTAAACTCCAGACTTATTTGACCCAGTCAACCCAGTGTTAACTTATCCAACCCTGGTTAAACCGGCAGGTTGGACAAGTCAACTAGTTTGTTTTTGTAAAAAAATACTCCTTAAAAGGTAGAAACACTGAAAAATGAAATCAGAGTAGGAAGATGTGATTAATTAATTTTAAAAATAAATATGATAATAAAACTAACCTTTAATTCTCTATTTTCTATTTAAACAAATTTACTCATGAGGAAATAAAATAAAATAAATTTATTTCATCTTAATTTTTTTATCATTTATATTTAATTAAACTCTAAAAATTTAAAATATAGGTAAATAAAATAATATTAGAAGTTTCATCTATTAATTTTTATAAAATGAAATATAATCTACTACATTCTATTATATTAATATAGTCGGTCTAATTTCAGGTTGACCTCAACTTGACCCACCAACCTTTGAACGAGCATCATACCCTATTTAATGTCCGGTATAGTTTTTAACCTTGATAATGACTCTTATTTTGTTCATACTGATCAAAATAACTAAAAATATATTTATATAGCTTATTTCTGGTACTCCCCCTCCCTTTCCTTCTCTCTCTACGTTCACACAATGTGTACTAGACATATGGATGAGGTTAGGGAAGCATTTTCCCTCTTGTTCATTACTATTAAAAAATGCATCCATGTGATCAAAGGTAGTCAACATTAGGGCACTACTGTGCATTGGTTTTTTAATGATTCATATATATATATATATTATATTTGGAATTATGAGTTGGTGCTCATATTATATGCAACCCTAGCCATTTTTTTTAATACTTCAAAGTGGCCTCTAGTGTTTAGATGCTACCAAACATCAAGTAAAATAATCCCATGCTGATGGGAATCTCAATTTAAATAGATACCAACCTTTAATAGTAATATATTTCTAAAAAAAACACGTTTTCATATTTAATATAATGTAAAGTTTTGATTATATAATATATGTATGTATGCATGCGTCTTTCGCTGGCACGTTATAAGGACAGAGTTTACCTATGCGAAGATTCAGTGGACACGTGTTTCCGTGAATCCAAATATCCAAAAATATTGATTTCTAAAAATTAAATCAAGTTATTAAGTAAACATATAAATATCTTAATCATATGAGTACAGAAATATCATGTCTCCCAGTCACAGGAAATGTAAAGGTCAAATTTGCTGCAAATAAATTAAAATTGGGGGGACAAAAGGAATTAAATTAATTAGATTGATGAATATTGATGGATCCCTAGATCTTGATCAACGCGTAAGATGCTTTATTAATTACTCATGATATATTGTCATTATTTATGTACAGTGAGGTTTGTCCTCCAAATGGTCATCAACAATAGATGGGTTAATTTAGTGTTCATATTATTATATATACCTTTTTTATATTATCTGTCTTCATTTTTATTAATTACCGCATGCCATGAAAAGTTGCCACCGCACTTCTTTTTCTTTGTTTTTTTTGGGGGGGGGTTTCATCATTTGTTAATTTCGTGTTCATATCATTATACTTTTTTTTTATATTATTAATCCTCATTTTTAAAATAAAAATCGATGTGGTAGTAATTTCAGTCACATGCATCGGGTCTCGATCTTTAAAATCAACTAGATATTTTTCATAATAAGAACTTTTGTTTTATTCATACCGTTGAAATAATGAATAAATATATTTATGTCTTAATAAATTAAATATGAGCCTTATGCTATTAGACATGAAAAAAATATATCACAAATATATGAGTGTATATCGTCACATATATAAATATAACCAGGCAATATAATCCAATTGTATGGATATACAGTGACATTGATTAATTCATAGAAAATAATCAACCAACACAGACTTTCCAAAAATTGATAAATATACTTAATAGAAGGCATATAATGTATGAGAGACGAATAGATGAAAGGGGAAAAAACATTTTTTCAATCTATCCATCTCGAACAATATCACATGAAGACCTAATTTTCTCTTTAAGGTTAGATCCGTAGATACACAGTAGATCCTGACATTTAAAAGCATTTTTAACATTATTAATCACTTCTCTTATGCTTGTTTGTGTGGAAAGTAGAAGTTACTTTTTCAACATGGTTTACGATCTACAAAGTAAGTATATGAAAAAAGTTTTATTTCGATTTGTTTGATTATGCTTCTGTAACGCAATACAAACTGTCCCCCTTGTATATTTTCTCTATCTACAGACATATAATTTCAAATATTGTGAAGAGGTTCATCAGAGAAGCCACACATGTATTATTGGTTATTAGCAAAGTGGTCCATGTGGTCAAAGGTAGTCAAAATTATCAGGGCACCACTATCCTAAGCATTCATTTTTTTAATCCCTTGAAGTTTTTTCTTGAAATTTTGGACATGTGTCTCACAAATCAAATGTTTATAGTTATGGGATGCTTCTCTTAAAAATGGTTAGCGGGAGGAAAAATGTGGACATAAATTAAGAAACTTTTCAAGTTTTATATCCAGATTGGATTCATAACTTGATCCAAGGAGGAGGAGACATAAGTATCAACATAGAAGATGAAGTCGACATTAGAATTGCTAAAAAACTAGCAACCGTAGGGCTTTGATGCATTGAGTGGCATTCAATAAATCGTCCATCCATAAAAGCAGTGATACAAATGCTGGAAGGAGAAGTAGATAAATTAAAAACGCCTCCCACTCCCTTTGATTTTAATGCCTCAATCAATGCAAGTGTTATTATTCCTGCAAGACATTTGAAATTAGAGTTAGATGTGATTCATGAATTAGAATAAATGTGTGTGTGTGTGTGTGTTGGCTTGCCAAATAAACATATATATCCTTTTCTTTTATTGATATATTTTTTTTGTAAGATTTATGAACCTTTTTCTTATAATCAATATGCCAATTTTTGCTTTCCATTTAACATAGTAATATTTTACATATATAACATTGTGAAATTGATATAGCGAATTGAACGATACATTACATAATTCGTGTTTATAAGAAGATTATAAATCTAAATAACATATTTGTGCTATCTAATCAAATCTATTGATCTAAAAATTTTTAGTGACATAAAAAGGAAAAACATATATAAAAATTAATGCGGTCTAACACACAGTAGTTTGACTTTGAAGCTGTCTTTTGTTTTCATTCCTTCAAAAATATTCTTCTTCTTTTGTCCTTACTTAATAAATCTTCTTAATTCCCCCTCCAAAATCACACCACTTAATCTTTCCAAACCCATTGACGATAGTAATTAGCAGATAATTCAAACATATGAAACGATATTACAAATTGGCCACCCTACATATTCAAACCTAATAAATATTCTTCTTTTAATTTACATATACACACAGACGCCACAATTGACTTGTGCAGGGTGTAATTAAGGCCAGAGTTAACTATTATTAATAATTTCAGCTACATGCATCTTGTCTCAATTTTTAATAATAATAGTAATTATGATAATGATCATACTACAAAAAACTGGACTGACCCAACCGATTCAAGCTAGAAAATTGGCGAATCAATCATTGGTTTGGGTTACTTGCTGAACTCCAGACCTGGTTGACCCAGTCAACCCAGTGTTAACTCGTTCAACCCTGATTAAATTTATAGGTTGGACAGGTCAACTAGTTTTTTTTTAAAAAAAATACTCCTTAAAATGTAGAAACACTAAAAAATAGAATTAGAGTGGAGAGATATGATTAATTAATTTTAAAAATAAATATGATAATAAAACTAGCCTTTAATTTTCTATTTTCTATTTAAACAAATTTACATATGAGAAAATAAAATAAAATAATTTTATTTTATCTCATTGTTTTTATCATTTATATTTAATTAAACTTTAAAAATTTAAAATATGGGTAAATAAAATAATATTCTAAGTTTTACCTATTAATTTTTGTAAAATAAAATATAATATACTACATTATATTATATTAATATAGTCAATCTGATTTCAGGTTGACATCGATTTAACCCACCAACCCTTGAAGGTTTGAACCATTATCTCACCTTGTTTCATGTATGGTCTGGTTTTTGAACTTTAATAATGACTCTTATTTTGTTTATACGGATCAAAATAACTAACAAATATATTTATATAGCTTATTTTTTGTACTCCCCTCCCTCTCCCTCTCCCTCTCCCTCCCTCTCTCTCTCTCTACGTTCACACAATACTAGGCATATCAATAAGGTTAGGGAAGCATTTTCCCTCTTGTTCATTACTATTAAAAATTCATCCATGTGATCAAAGGTAGTCAACATTAAGGCACTACTGTGCATTATTTTTTTAATGATTCACACACACACACACACACACACATACATATATATTTGGAATTACGAGTTGGTGCTCATATTATATGCAACCCTAGCCATTTTGTTAATACTTCAAAGTGGCCTCTAGTGTTTAGATGCTACCAAACATCATGTAAAATAATCCCATGCTGATGGGAATCTCAATTTAAATAGATACCAACCTTTAATATTAATATATATATATATATTTCGAGAAAAACACGTTTTCATATTTAATTTAATATATTGTGATGTTTTGATTATATAATATACGAATGCCTGCATCTTTCTCTGGCACGCTAGAATTTACCAATGCGAAGATTCAGTGGACATGTGTTTCCGTGAATCCAAATATCCAAAAATATTAATTTCTAAAAATTAAATCAAGTCATTAAGTAAACATATAAATATCTTAATCATATAACTAAAGAAATATCATGTCTCCCAGCCACAGGAAATGTAAAGGTCAAAATTAAAATTGGGGGGACAAAAGGAATTAAATTAATTAGATTGATGAATATTGATAGATCTCTAGATCTTGATCAACGCGTAAGATGCCTTATTAATTACTCATAATTTATTGTCATTATTTATGTACAGTGAGGTTAGTCCTCCAAATGGTCATCAATACTAGATAGGTTAATTTAGTGTTCATATTATTATATATACCTTTTTTTATATTATTTGTCTTCATTTTTATTAATTACCGCATGCCATAAAAAGTTGCCACCGCACTTCCCTTTTTTTTTGGGGTTAGAGGGGGGGGTGGTTGGATCATTTGTTAATTTCGTGTTCACATCATTATACTTTTCTTTTATATTATTAGTCTTTATTTTTAAAATAAAAATCGATGTGGTAGTAATTTCAATCACATGCATCGGGTCACAAGATATTTTTCAAGATAAGAACTTTTATTTTACTCCTACCGTTCAAATAATGAATAAGTATATTTATGTCTTAATAGATTAAATGAGGCTTATACTATTAGACATGAAAAAAATATATCACAAATATATGACTGTATATCGTCACATATATAAATATAACCAGGCAATATAATCCAATGTTATGGATATACATTGACATTAACTAATGCATATAAAATACTCAACCAAAACAGGCTTTCCAAAAATTGATAAATGTACTTAATATAAGGCATATAATGTACGAGAGACGAATAGATGAAAGGGGAAAAACCGTTTTTTTTTAATCTATTCATCTCGAACAATATCACATGAAGACCTAATTTTCTCTGTAAGGTTAGATCTGTATATACACAGTAGATCCTGACATTTAAAAGCATTTTTAGCATTATTATTCACTTCTCTTTCGCCTGTTTGTATTGAAAGTATAAGTTACTTTTCTAACATGATTTATGAATTATAAGATAAAAATGTGAGAAGAGTTTTATCTCAACTTGCTTGAACGTGTGCAATACAAACAGGCCCCCTTGAATATTTTCTCTATCTACAGCCACAAAATTTCAAATATTGGGAAGAGGTTCATCACAGAAGCCACACATGTATTATTGATTATTAAAAAAGCGGTCCATGAGGTCAAAGGTAGTCAACATTATCAGGGAACTGCTATCCTATGCAAAAAACAATCAATATTATATACCAAGACAATTTATTTATATTTGGAAGTAGTAGTGGTTATATATGAAATTTTGACCGATATTAGTATGATGCCCATGTTGATTCCTTCATATTTTTTTAATTAACGCAAGTCATGAATTAAAAGATGCTACCAAACAAATTAATTAACAGGAATTGGATCTAACGAAAGGGACTAATCTCTCACCACGTGATGAACCAATGTTTAAATTCTTATTGGAATATGTGCCTACATTTAGTGACATTGTCTCAAACTGAATTGTTTCCATTGTAGAAGGATACATGTGTTTTAGGGAAAAAAGATGACACCAGACATCATGTAAAATAATCCCGTGCCGATAGGAATCTCAATTTAAATAGAACCCATAATATTAATTATATATATAATGGCATTACTTTACGTGAATGATCATTATCTTTTCACACTTGTGCTCCTCATTTTGATATAAGAACTGTTAAAGCATTTATATTTGGAAAATTCTTTTATACAATAAAAAATAATTCTAATACCTATATATAATTCCAAACTTTTGTTATAAAATTTATTATATTTCGTATCCATATATTGTTGAAAAAGAATCACATTCCTTTTACACCATGCCAAATATAGAAGAGGCTAGAGGTGGACTGAACTCATGACAGAATTCATATCTATCATTTTAGACTTTTAGTGGAATGAGTTCAAAGAGATTCGTAGTCATTGTACACTATCATTATTACATCATTATTAAAAGTAAAAATAAGATATCAAATTATAAGAGAGAAACCCATATCACGATAGCAGCCAGGTATTGTGATCATGAAATAGAAATTAATAAGTGAAATGCTAAGTCTTATTTATTCTCACTTGCATCCTCACCTACATTGCCTTGAGAACTTATGGAGAATGATGATGATGTTTGATCACAGTTGGGCGGTTGATCTTCAGGATATATAGAAGGTTTTGGAGGCATTTCAAGACTTGAAACATCGTTCACTTCCAACATCTCTATTACTTTGTTAATTGAAGGGCGATCAATAGGATTAAACTGAATGCACCATAATGCTACTATGAACATTTTCTTTACCAAAGCCTTTTCCTCGTCTACAAGATCATCCATTTCCATATCATTCTCTTCATCAAATTGGTCGTAAACCCATAAGGGAAAGTACACTTGGCTTGAATGCTCCACATGTGGGTTCAAATTCCTTCTTCGGTTTGCCATTTCCATTAAAAGCAGAAAACTGTAAACATCAGATTTATGAGACACTTTCCCAATGTTCTTATAGAATAATTCAGGAGCGATGTACCCTATCGTTCCTCTTGCTGCAGTCAAAGTGGCAATACTATCGTTAGTACAGTATAACCTTGCGAGTACAAAATCTGAAATCTTTGGAGTCAAGTTGTCATCAAGAAGAATATTATGAGGCTTTATATCAAAATGCAATATTTGCATGTCATAACCATGGTGGAGATAAGCAATTCCATGAGCTACTCCTAAAGATATCTCGTAAAGTTTACGATAACTTAAGGAGACACTTGCTTCTTTAGAAAAAATATGTTTATCCAACGATCCATTTGGCATAAATTCATAAATGAGAGCATCTTTCATTCTTTCTACACAGAAACCAACAAGACGTACCACATTAAAATGGTGTATCCTTCCAATAGTTGCCACTTCATTGATGAAGTCTTCGCTAGTATTTTTCGACTTATTACCCAGCATTTTAATAGCAACTTCACATCCACTTCTTAACTTGCCTTTGTAAACCGTGCCAAAGCCTCCTTCACCCAACTTAGTCTTGAAGCCTTTGGTCATAGTCTTCAAGTCATTGTAGGAGTACCTTATTGGACGAAGGTTATGGAGTCGTATGAAATCTTCAATGCTCTTGTACCCTAACAAGTGTCTTCTCTGATAGTTGTAAATCAACAAGATGAACAGCAGTACTATACCAACCAGAAATCTAAGAACAATGAATGCTAGCACACATCTCCCTATGATTTTTCCTAAAATGAATGCAACTGGTGTTGAAATGAAATCGCTCCCATCTTTATCATCACCAGATTTTGAATAAACCGTCGCTGCAACCGCAAGTACGTTCATGTGCACAAATTAAAGGCCACGAAATTGTTAGTTTGTCCCACAAATATGATCATATATAGTAACAAAGTCATCCAAAAGAAACACTACAAAAAAACACCTCATTTCCGACGGAATTAGCCACGGAAATTTTTCCGTGGCTAATTCCGTCGGAAATCCGTCAAAAATTCCGTCGGAAAAATTTCCGACGGAAATTTGCCATAGAATTAGCCACGGAAATATTCCGTGGCAAAATTAGCCACTGAATTAGCCACGGAAAAATATTCCGTGGCAATTTCCGACGGAAATATTCCGTGGCAAATTTAGCCACGGAATTAGCCACGGAAACGTATTCCGTGGCAAATTCCTTCGCAAATTTAATTATTATTTAATTATAATAATTATAATTTTATTAATTAATTATTAATTTCAATTTTAAATTTGTTATTTGTTATTCTTATTTTTTATTATTTAATATTAAATCTTAATTAATATATTAATTAAAATCAATATTAAATATGAAAATATTAGAAATAATATTTATTTTATTTGTAATAATTTTATATTAAAATTAATATTGTTTAAGATAATAAAAATTATGAAATTAATAATCATATAAATATTATATATAAATAAGTTATTATGCAGTATAATATTATATATATTTAAATATGCGTTTAGAAGATACAAGGTTCTCGCAGCTCAACTGGCAAGGGATCACGCGCGTGCACAGGAGGTCGGGGGTTCGAATCTTGGAGGAGGCAAAATTGAGAATTTAACAGGTGGCGACACGTGGCGGCTGCAGGAGGTGACACATAGCAGGGGCTTAACTTGAGGTGGCGGCTGACGGAGGTGCCACGTGGCATGGGCCCGGG